>JAJGQD010000236.1:0-29017 GCA_020882685.1 Aphelinus atriplicis
TAATTTTTCTAGAATTTCTTACCTGAATAAAGCACGAATTCTGGACAGAGCGAGGCCTCTACATAGTTTCTTAGTATACAGAAATTTGTCAGTGTATCCAAATAGGTTGAAAGGATATATAAATGTATTCAAACGGGTTGGAAAATGAATTCTGCTCGAGAATTTATGTAGGCATGATACACGATTTCTGAGAAGATTCTAATCTCTTGAATTTAATTTATCACTTATTTAACGAAATTTCATATGGATACACCTGTCCCCCCCAACCTCTTGAAGGGAAGGATGAACGAATTTACAAAGGTTTTGATGTCATTCTTAGGTTATTATATTTTTTAGATATAATATAAACATTTTAAGGTTATTATATCTTCTAGATACAATATAAAAATAGAGATATAAAAAGTAAGTGGCGAAGGTTTATTTATGTTAATCGTAAAATATTTTCACTCTCCATCATTCTCCTCATCGTACCTTCCCAGTGATTTACGATGACCACTTATCGTATTCCTGGCCGCGTACCTCATCAATGAGGACCAATTTTTCTTCTGGCCATACTGTGTGTAGATATAGTCTAAGAGGGAAAAATGGAAATTATTATTTGTTCTTGTGATGAAATTTAATGCTCTACTCCCAATTAAAATCAATCTCACTTCTTATTGCGTTAAACCTCTCGATGTCCAGGGCCGGCTTGGGGATTTTCCCACTCGCGTTACAAGCGATCCCTGTACAACTGTGATCAGCTAGTTCTTCTGGAGTAAAATATTTGTTTAAGAGGGCTTTTGTTAGTTGTTCGATGTTCTTTCTGGGCAAGCCGGCCGCATCGTTTTCTGTTATTTTTATTGATGTTGGAAGCTAAATAATGGATAAGAAAATAAATTATTCAACATATATTTTTCGAGAATTCCACGTCAACTCACGAGATCGTTAGCCCAGCCCCTTCGAATTTGTTTTTTTAGACTGATTTGGATCCAGTTTGAAGAGATTTAAATGACTTAAATTTCTGAATGAAATTGAATACCCGAAACAATTATTTTATCAGAATAAAATAATAGTATAAAACAGCTTTATGCTGTTTTATTCAAATTGAAAACATTCTTTTTTCTACAAAAAATATGGAAGAAATGTATAAAATTTGATTTTTCTACATCTTTCAAATTTAACATCCATAATGACAATATGAATATTGTCGATAATTCGATATTGAATTAATTCAAGCAATGATGATAGCGATAAAGCGTTAGATATGGAGTTAGTTTCAGGAGTTATATCTGAAGTGAGCAGATGTACATGTCCTTTTCAGGACACAAATAAAAGTGAGCAAAGAAACTTCCGTTTTATGGGCTTAAACTGATATCACATATTTTTATAAATGTAAGTCTTCAAATTACACTCAATCTGTTCTAAAAAAATTCATCGGACAAATCCGAAGAGGTTAGAAACTGATGACCTGGTGAGTTGAACTGCAATCCTAATTATTAAACATATTCATATATTTACAAGGCCTTTGAATTTCATATTGGCTGGGTTTGAATATTCGTTTCTGGGAGTTTCTTTTTTCGGTTTTTTATTTGATGTAGATGAAAGTTCAGGATCGTATCTATCTTCATCTTTGATACTTGAATGTTGACGCTTCTGAGGCGAGTTCTATCGATGAAAAAAAATTGTATTGCTATTTAACTTATTAATATCATTAATCTATCATATTTATCATACCAATACCGATAAATTTTTGAGAAAAATCTTTGATTAATTTTTTTCTTCAACTTTCAAATCGGAGAAGGCAGTATTTTTGAAAATGACAATTTTGCAACTTTTTTTCTACACGATTCGCCATATTGGATCAGCTATCTCTAATTTTTGAAATCTGATTCCCGATTCAGATTTTGAGATTCAAAAAACCTAAGGTAGTTGTCCCCTAAATGCATATTATTCAAGAATGCTCCCAAATTTTGAAGAAAACTAATTTGAGTATTGATGAGTACTTTTCTTAAATATCTGAGATCAATTGATCATCGCATTTCGAAGACATGCATGCTCAAAGTTGAAACTTTGACTACTCTTCAACACAGGAGTAATATGTATAACCTCGGAACGGGACACAAAATTTCTTCAAACTCATCAGCTACATTTAAGAAACGATTGAAAAATTAGGTTACACAACTTAACATATCAACGATTGTCATATTCCATTACTACGAGCACTGACCACATAATATGCTAGTAATCGACGTCAGAGGATTTTTAAATCAACCATTTTGTCGTCAGAGCAACTCGAAGCAATGAGATGTGTATATCTAAACGTATACGTACTACGAGAGCCAAACGGTCTCAAACGCCACTATGATTAGCGTAGTTGGGGGACAACCACCTTAAGAGTACCTAAGCGGAATTCAATTGGATGATTCTAAACTATTTTTTTTCAATGATACGCAAAAGTGGCACGGGACGCGGACTTTTTTCACGGCTATAGCCATTATACTTAGTCAACGGATTAAAATCACAAATTTGTTCAGATACATGATGACCTTTCAAATGTTTGGTCTCTTCCTTCCTTTTCCTCATAATAATATGTATTTTAAGGATGTTCTGGCTACAAATGAAAATGGTGAAAAATACTTGAAACTTTGTACACAAGCATATTTTGTGATATAAAAGTTGTGCCCAAAATTTGCGAAAACCTGGTTGGCTGGTTAGAAAGATATTTAAACTTCGATTTACATGCACTCTTATGGAGTTTCGTGAAATTCGAGTATTTTTCTACTTTAAACTATGTGAAAAGTATAGAAAAAATAGTGAGAATCTCAAGAAGCTCTCGAAAACGAGAGAATTATATCCGATGACTAGATTTATACAAAGATTAAATGCCTGGGTTGGTTGTGGAATGAGTTATCAATGGTTTTCCATCGTCCCAGTAAGGGATAAGTCATAACTTGAAGGATAATCAGATTCAAAAGTTCAAAATGCACTTATAAAAACGAGCTCAAATGTGATTTTAGACTGCTTAAAATCTTTCATACAACTATGAATACGCTTATTCATATCACAAACGAGAAAATCTGTTGCAGCTTAACTCTATAAATACGTTTTACTGATTTTTCAAACTTTTGGAAATGACTGTGTAGCCAGAACATCCTTAAGGTGGTTCCAGCGGTTGGTGTCGTATCAAGTCGGAGCCCTTTAGAGTGCTTTGTATTTTCTATGAATTTAACTAGTCAGATGAGTGGCTATCATATCTGAGTTATATTTGAAACCACTCAGCGTAGGAAAAACAGCCATAACAGACAATCACAGGAATTTTGTGAAACTTCCAATTGAAACACTTTTTTGGGGCCTTATAGCCAGGATCTGAGAGATGACATACTCTAATATTTCTTTCTGTCTCCGTTTCATCGGTTACCTATACTATTTTTTATGGTATATCAATCCTTATATAGAAAGTGATGGGGTCTAAAGTGAAGCCAGTTAACTCGTGATATGATTGGTGTAGACATAACCACGTGACAAGTCGAGTAAGATATAGATAGTAAATGCAGGCAAGCGAAAAAAAGAAACATTCATTTTGAGGTTTAAGGACGTTTACATAGAAGAAAAAAATTTTGAGGTTGTTACGATCAAATATTCTTACCAGATGCTGAATGTAAATTTCAAAATTGCAAATAATGAAATGAAGGTTGAATAAAATATGAATGTTGGTTTTGGAAAAGCGAATATTAGAATGAATTGGTAAGTATATGGAAAATATTATCGTGTGAATAATTTGGAACATAATTTTTTAAAGTATGAATGTAGATCGCGCGTAGCGCGTCTGAATGTAGCTAGTTAACTAGAAGAAACAAATATTCCACATTTTTTTGGTCTATTTCTCATGGGTTATTGCTGAGGAATCTTATTAAAAAGGTGCCAGTCCCATAAGACACCATGTTAAACTGGACAGTTTTGAGGAATTTTTTTACTAGAAAATGAAGTTGGTGATCTAAGAAATTCAATATGGCAATCTATTCGTAAGTATTCAAGGTGTTTTGTACTAAATTTTCAATCCTTTTCTGTGGGTAATTAAAACTCGCTGGAACCACCTTAATAGTTAATAATTGAACATTCAAGACAATCACGAAATAATTCAATAAACAATAAATACACATGAATAAATCAACACACAGTGTAAAGTGGACAGCACAGGACTAGCACGATTTATATGTATTAATTTTACCTCATCCATTTCGGAGTTAATCTCCCTTAATGGTTTTTTACTCTTGATATAATCAATTGAATTGAGGATTAAATCTCCAGCTTGTTTCAGATCTTCAACATTAATCATAAGGTTTATTTTTATATATTTTATAACACAGATTGTCTTTCAACGGTAGAAACAAATAAAATAAGTAATTATTCGTTCCCAAAGAAAATATCTAATAATATCTGAAGAGAAACTAATCGGTGTCTCAAGAGGTAATATACCTTCATGACTTTTTTTCCAATTTTTTTTATTGGCTCAAACACTCCATAAACTATCTAAGAATGATATAAAAAGTCAATCAAGTGGGGGAAGAAATCTAAGTGCCTCAAAAAATCTATTCTCTGAACAAAGTCGTATAGTACTCAAAACTTTGAACGCGTTTATCCCGAAACCGTCTTTCTTGACATTAGCGTACTCATAGCGCCGTGAATTTTCAACCGATTTACTTCAAATTTGAACTGTACCTTGGAAACATGATTTTTCAGTGAAGTATGTACGATTTTTCCGATGTTTTTACCGATTAAATGGCTAATTTTCGATAGATTTTTTCGCGAAAAAAAAATTCAAATTGACACCATTTGGCCCAAAATTCGAATTTCAAGAAAATCGTACGTACTTCACTGAGTTTTCTATTGTACTTCAAAACCTCGTTCAATTTTTTGTTCTGGGTTCAAAATTGTGACCTGTAGGAGTACGCTAGAAGAGAAAAAGTAAAAACATTTTTTTTCTTTCGACGAGCTGGTACGCCGCCATTTTGTATTTTTTGTAATAAATAAAGTATGTTTTTTGTAGCTGGAGAGTAGTACTTTTAAATGATACAAACCCCATATTTTAAACATTTTTCCTGCGCTTATGGTAAGTGTTTGAAAATGATCTCGAAATCGGAGGTCACAAAGTTATATTACCCCTTAAAAAACATAGACGGATTCAATATTCCGAAATGTAAATAATAGTTTTCGAGCTTACCTCTTTCAATAGATGATAACATCTTCATCTTTTCTTCAGTTTGTTTATTTTTCTCATCTAATTGTTTAATTTTATTCAACAATTTTTCATTTTCTTTCAAAATAGAGAGATTCTTTCCTTCTTTGTCAGTCAAATCATTTGTTAATTTTTCTACTTGAATTTTCAATTCCTTACATTCATTTTCTTTAGATTTTAGTAATCTGTCTCTTTCTTCAATTATTTTGATTTGTTCATCACTTGATGATTCTTCTTCTTCTTCAAAGTCATTTAGTGAACCAATAGAATGTATATCCTGTATTCAAAATTTGAGAAGTATTTGATAATCAAGAATTTATAGATTTTAAAATTCAATATCCAATGAATATGTTGAAAAATCGGAAATTTCATGACATTATCTATAATTTACAACTAAAATGAAACAATGATATTGATAAATACAGGACCAAAAGAAATCAATGAAGGGTACAATTGTCCAGACCTAGTGAATAATACGTTTTTAGGGGTTGCTAAAACAGAATTCGAGATCCGTTTTACTCCATCGCGTCAGCATTTTTCCTAACCTCATTCAAGATAGCGGATCCAATATGGCGAACTAGATATATCTAAACTGAATATTTTCGAAAACAAAAAATCACACGTAATTTCACGGTAAATATACATTATAATATAAAGTTAATCCTCCCGGAAAGTTCATGTGAAAAAATATCAGTGAAGGAGTCGACGCACATGAAAACTGATAAGACTGATCGAAAGAAAATCACTGGCGCTTTCATTTCCCTTATTGTATAATTTGTAAAATTTGATGCGTGGGTGTTAGAAATATAAAAATGTAGCTTGCGTTTTTTTCTTAGCCGATAAACCATCGAAAAAAAACATGAAATATTTGTATGTTGCAAATTTGGCTCAAACTGATCGACGGAAGGGCTTTCATGTTTCATGATTAAAATTTCAAAAAAAGTGATGCATGGGCGTGAAATGTGGAAAAAACAGATTTTAAGAAAGATGTACAAAGTATATCGTTAAAATATCAATCAATTTGCGTCACCATGAAAATTCTAATCAGAAAGATCGATAGAGCTGCCTGAGCGCTTTCATTTTTCATTACGAAAAATTGAATAATGCCGACGTGTGTGTGTGCGTGAAATTTTTTCTTGAAAATTGGTGTTGTAAATTGTAATTTTAATGCGTTGAGAAAAATATGTTAAATTATGGTATGTTACGGTTTTAGGTATGACTGATCAAAAGATTATCGTACAAGCTTTCATATTTCATGGTTGAAACTTTGAAAAAATTGGTGCGCGATTTTTTCAAAGTTTCAAACGGATCTCGAATTCGGTCGCAGTGACACACAAAACGTATTATGCACTAGGTCTGGACAATTGTACCCTTTATAGATTTTTTTTGTGGTCCTATATAATTATTCAATTACGTCTTTACCCATGCCTTTGAAGATTCATTTATTTCCTTGAGAAGATCTTCATTCCCATCAGAACATTTCTGTTTCGAATTTGAACCTGCTGAGGAACTAACCTCAGTTTTGCTTTTACGTGTCGTACTTTTATCATAGTCATCTCCATACATTTTTTTCTTCAAGTCATGTCTTTGCAGTTTATTTGGACTGTCTAAACTATCATATTTCATCATATTTTTTTGTTTTTTCTTCATGTCATCCCAAGCTGTAGAAATGGAATTAACTTTTAATATTTTTTACCGCTAACTCATTGAGGGAGGTAGCCTGGTTGAACAGCAGAATTTCGAGTCAAAATTTTTTTTGTGTCAACAGTAAAATATGGAAACCGGTCGGATACTGTAAAATATGGAAAAGAAAATTCTCTTTTCATTATTTCATTATTTTATTTCTCAAAAACTATTGATTGAATAAAAAAAATTTATAGAAACAAAAAATCTCAAAATCACTCAAAGAACATTCTCAAATCTTTTTAGAATTTTTAAAGCAATTTGCGTTTCATTAAAAAATTTGAACAATAAAAATTTTGAAAAATTTCATTGAAAAATTCTAAAAAAAACTCAAAAGTGTTCTTTAAGTGATTTTAAGACTTTTCTGTTCTTAGGAATTTTTTGATTTAATCTATAGTTTTCGAGAATCAAAATTGCCAAGTTGAAAGCTATAGATTTTTGTTTCGGCCGCCATTTTGGGTCTTCCAAAAATAATTTAAACAATTACAACAATGTTAACTTTCAGTTTAAGCTTCATGGACGCTAGAAATTTACCTCTCGGGGTTCGTTACGAACGGTTTCTATATTTTACAGTTGACACAAAAAAAGTTTTGACTCGAAATTCCATGTTTTTTGGCAATTAATTGTTTCTAACAATTAAGGCGTTCATTGAATCGAAAAAAAATTATCAGGATCGGTAATCTGATAAAATTTTGCACAAGAGAATCTTCTTTTCAAATTTTTCGAACTCTTATAACCAGATCAAATCTGTCACTCAAAAAAGCGTCCGTCGAGCGTCCGTTTGGGCGCTAATGGGTTAATCAATTGAAATGATCAAGGTTAATTTCATTTTCACTCATACTTTTTAATTTATGCGTTACAAATTGTCATCACATATATAAAATACTATTAGATGAAAAAATCAACATGAAGTGCTTCTTTTTGGCTTTTTAAACCAGGAAATCCTCTTGATATGTTAACAAGGATTGTCGTATACTTTGAATATCATTCTAAATTCCTGCAGAAATCTCGGCATGAATGAGTTTGAAAAATTCCTGTAGGAATTGTAATTCATCAATTCCTACAGGAATAATTACAGTTCACTTTATTTATACCCATAATTCTTATAAATTTTCTAAATCTTTAATTTTAATAACTCATACAACGTTATGAAGAAACAGCATTTATAAAAATGATGATGATCAAATTGTATGAGTTATTAAGATTTTAAGTTTAGGAGATTTATAGAAATCAACAATATGAGTTGAGTAACTTTTATTCCTGTATAAATGAATGAATCACAATCCCTAGTAGTAATTTCTGTAGGAATTTATGAGTTATAATTCCGACACAAATTTTTAGAAATTATTTCTGTAGAGTTTTCTTCAGGGATTTAGATATTTAAAGTATATGAGAATCGTTTTTAATACATTAAAAGGGTAGTCTGATTGAGATTGCAACAAGCATTTCGTGAATATTTTTTTTATCCAAAATCCGATAAATATAATTAGAATCATTAGCATTTCTTATTCACATGGACCAAAGTTCAAATTGATATTTTTAATATGATTGTATGTAAATTTGGGTAAGTAATTGTAACAATTGTCAAGGTGCCTCCAACAATTTTTTCTTCTCTTTTTCCATTTGATTATATACCAAAATTACCTCAAAAATGAGCAAAAAAGTGAAGAGGACTTTTATTTCTGGAAATCACCTGAATTTGAGGTAAAATATGTTCCAAGGTTATACATGTATACCTATATACCTGAATCCAGATTTGAATAGCGATTTTTCAATGGTGTGACTGTGATGCGCATTACTCGGGTAAACCCAAAAGTATCATCCATGTGTTATACATAGGAGGTACTTTTGAGTTGACTTGAATACTGATATTGTGGTTCAAACCTCTAATTGGTCTAAGCCCAGATTCAGCTATATAGGATTTGATGATCTATCATGCTATTATCATATGGATAATAACTATATATATAATCATATGGAAAGAGAGAAATTTTAAATAATATTTCCCAATTATTGCCAATCAAGTGACGTTTCTAATGTATGAAAGCTATGTTGACCACTCTGGGACCATATTGGGTGTATTCAATACATCCACAATTTACTTTTATTAAGTTGATCCGGGTGATGGCAGTGAGCTTCGAACTTCCTGATAATCACTTTTAGAGCTTATATTGCTGTGTGTATGTGTGTGTGTGTAAAATTAAGTATATTATGAAGTCACTGATTATAAATTCAAATATGTTAGTGATGGTAAGGAATGTTCTAATTGTCAAATGATTCAAATAGTCTAAACATAAAATAACTTCTATAAGGGTAATCTAGGATGAAATGATTAGAATATTCCTCTTGATAGTAGGACTTTCGATTACTATCATATTCGTGTCAACATATAAAAATAATATCCTTATTTTAATATGTTGACATACATAATAACAGTCAAGCAAAAACATAATTATTAACATAATTATTAACATAATTTAACATAATTGTTTTGATTATCAACTACCGGCTATTTTGGGTTAATCTCTCATTTTCTCAAAATAAAAATAGAAACATAAAAGAGAATAGTTCATGTTGCTGAGACATTAGTAGTAAGTAATAATTAATTTTAAGGTGTATGTAACCCCTTAAATAAGTTTTTAAAATCTTTTTATGATTGTAGGGAAAAAATAATTTGAACTCTTGATTGTGTGAACAAGAAATGCTAATAATAATTGTGATCGTATCGACGGTCCTTATGAAGAAAAACAGAACTTAGAATTGGGTCTTTTGCAAGCTCTCAAACAGGTCAATCTAATGCTTGAAATGATCCTAAGAAAAAATTTGAATAGTGTTTTGACATTCTAAACCAGGCTATCTGAATCCTTCAATAAGTTATTTACAGGAATAATCTTGAGAAATTTTGAAATTATTGAATTATCTATTTTTTCTCAGATTTATGTTTGAAAAAAGATATGAAGCGTTCATGACAAGATCTTACTTATAAGGAAAAAGGATTATAATTTCTGGTTGGATCGTGTCATATTATACATTACTAAAAATAAAAATAAATATACATACTTCCATATGCTAAAATCTGGACCGAATTGATCTCAAAAAAACAATTTTTGAGTTTATTTCTAAAACTTTTGTTTGTAGCTGGTTCGATATCGATATTAACTGGCCACATCATAGAGATACATTTACCATCTTTGATGTGCTTTGAATCTTTTGATTCTACGTCGTTTTGTACTTTCTTATCAGTAATCCATTTTGAATAACCAATGCTCAGCAAAGGGTTGGCATGATCGTCGAATACATTTGTAAATTCAGCAAGCACACATTTTTTGCTGTCGAGCTTTTCGATTAGATGAGTGAAATCACTCAAATTTACTCCTACCGGGTCATCACCCATTTTATCTTTAGAAATACTTGATACTTGATACTTAATACTTGATACTTCCTTTTCGATACTGATATAACTAATCAATTTCAAAATTGTCTAGGTTGAGAGGATTCTTCCAACATCAATGAGAGATTTTCGGCGAAAAAGTATACTATGATCTACTCCGTGACTATGATGAGAAACATTATTAACTATACAGAGACCGCAGAAAAGAGAAATTTTCCGTGGAGTGTGTAACTATATATAAAAAATTCAATTTATAATCTATAAAACCGATAGATTTTTGAATGCGCTTTCGAAATTTATGAGTGAAATAATTGCTACTTCTTCAGTTTTAGAGAAAAATATAAAATAAGTGCGTAGTTCCGTGTTCCGCTTGTGTGTAATGATCTGTATAGTAATAGATTCTCTGCTTTACCGCCATTTTACCGCGCACACAATTATACGCACATATATAAACATGACGTTTGATTCAACCGGTTTGACCGGTTAACCGTTTAAATATATATTCAAAACTGTTCATCAATTAAATCTAATCCCGTAAAAATCACATCATCAATAGGTTCCTTACGTATTCCATACTTGCAGAGTTTATTTGGTAAGTAAACAATTATTAGTTGATAAAAAGTGTCCAGCTTTCATAATGAAATAATTACATCTGGATAAATTTGTTTTTATTGCAATTTCACTTCTTTATTCTCTAATTTCGTTAGACTCAAGTCCTCCTTTCCTTGATGATTTTTTACTTTTTACTTTTTTCTCATTTGATAATATTTAATATTAATTCCAATTCAATATAAAAGCAATTATCAAGATTGTGTGATATTTGAAAATAAAAAATACACTGATTCTGTCCTCCCTTTTATATTTATAAATCACAAATTACAAAGTTAACATATTCTTTGACATACAAACAACTATATATTCATTATTCTCCTTCTGCCATGTTGGGTACAAAAATTGAACGGTCAGCTCACGTCTTGCTACTATTATAAAATTTAATAAAGGTATGTACAATACATGTATGTCTGTATTGTAATTACGTTTGCTTCAAATATAGAGAATGGCTATTGAAGACTTGATAAGCGATAGTTCCTTGAAAATTAATAGATATTCTTAGAGATTTGTCAGGACAAGCAACCTACGACTGATCCTTATATATTGAAAATCATACTGGAAAGAAACTGGAAATAACACTAGAAATTCAGAATTAATATGGATAGATAAATTACATTTGGAATATGAAGCTTTATCCAAAAACAAAAACAGTGAAAACAGTAAAATGATAGATGCAATAGTTTTCTTATATTATGCTAATTCTATTTCCCCAATGTAGAAACATAAATGAAAAATGTGTGCACACATGAATAGTAGAATGAGAAACAATGCTGAAGATCAGTTGGCCAGTGAATAAGTACAACTATCTGATAATATTATACAGTAGGCGCTAGGTTTATATTGGCAATTTTGGATCATCTGAACATCAGATCAGAATCTGAAACACCTGAACAGAGTGTAATAAGATAATAAGTAATAGATCATTATGGCAATAATTGGTGGTACCAGGTTTAATGAGGTTTCATTATATTTCTCATTCAAATTGAAGGAGTGAAAAACTGTTTCATAGGAATTGGATTCATCCGCTCTTAAGGGTTGACATTTTTTCTCTTGTATGTGTTCTTATAAGTCTTTAGTGCTATTAAAGACGTATGTTATTTGTTAAAATAAGTTATAAGAGTAGTTTTCTGGACATATATTCAAATATCAAGTCCAAACATACTGGTATTGAATGGAATAATTCAATGAAACCATTTCATGCCTTGTACCAATAAGAGAGACAAACTTATTTTATATACATTTCCCATTTAATTTTGTTCAAATGTTTTTAATCCGCAAACGATGATGAGACAGGTAATTTGAAGCTCTTTAGTTGAAAAACTAAACAAAATTTCTTTCGCTCAAGAAAAGGTGACAAATATAGTTATCTTCTTGTACACATGTGGGCTATTTCACGTCAATTCAGCATGACAAAATTTATTTTGAAAAATTTTTTCAGCCAAATTTTTTATCTTGATCCTCAAAGCGCACTAGAATTTTTTCAGATTTTTAAATCCATTTTTGAGACAGTTCTCTCATAACTTGATTTTTGAGGTTTCAAAATTCCATCAACTTTGTGGCCTAATTTACTCTGAAAATAGTCACAAAATCCAAAAATTTATAAAATAAAATTTGTTCTAAATTGTCAATATTTTATGGAAAAATACTCTCTATTCTCGAAATTAGACCCTATCAACTGCTCAGTAAATTGTGCAGTAGGTATAGAGCAATTTCAACTTGTACGCCATGATATTTTTGGACCGATCAGAATTTATTTGATTCTACTGACAAAGAGCTTTAAAATGGTTTACTCGTAGTTATTGGCAAACCCTTACAATCCTAAAAAAATTAAACTTTTCTCCAAATGCTTTCTGACGAATAGACTTACTGTAGGAGACCGCTTGGGATTAAGGTCCCCAATCTTGACTACAACTTTTTTTGATGTTTGTTCGAGTCAAGGGTAGTGTGTTCCAGGGTCCAATGCTCCCAAACTTCCAAGATATTAATTAATGTATCTTGGTTGGAGCTGGCGGTAGTGTCCCAAATGACAATATGTCATCTGAGACGTATTCCCACTCACTGCACTGCACTTTCACTCTTGGCACTGGATATTATATCACATTTAATCCTGGAAGACACATGGAAACAGTAAATAACATGTATATTTAACAAAATTGACTATAATATTCCATCACATAGAGTAGAACATGGAATGTATGGAAGAAAGCCACGGTTCTCGACTTTTCACTCTGTGCTTGGATACTGAAGCAGTAACATCATGTATCCAAGCACAAGTGACAAAATACACTGCAATCGTACAAAAATTCACTGTCAGAATCGAATTTCTACTATAAAAACTTCAATTCTAAACACTTATTGTTCAAAATCATAGCATATACTGTAATAGTAAATTTTCTTTACTTACAGTTATTCGCTGATTCCAATAAAGTTCCTGGCCCTGTACAGCTTACCTAGAATATTAAACTGCCAACAAAGAGTCACATTCTTTCATAAAATAGATATTAAGAAGTACAGGTTAAAAGTGTACTTATCTGAAAACTGTTGCATTTCATTGAACTTGATCAGCTGCATACAATGAAGTTCCAAATCCGATTTTACTCTTGAGAACACTCTAGAGAAATACCTACTGGACGATGATGATGATGATGATGATGATGACGATGATGATGACAATGACGATGATAATGATAATGATGATTATGATGATGATGATGATGATGATGAAGATGATGATGATGATGATGATGATGAAGATGATGATGATGATGATGATGATGATGATGAAGATGATGATAATGATGATGATGATGGTGATGATGATGATGATAATGGTGGTGAAAAAAATAAAATCAGTGATGGTGATGGCGATATCCATAATGATAACGAGATCAATCAAAGGAAGAGGAAGGGAATAAAACCAATGGATAACTTGTCAAAAAAAATTCAAAAAACCAAATGTCATCAAAGTAGACTAATTGATGAAAATGAAGACCCTATGGACGATTGTTATGCAGATGTGGATTCTAATGAAAAATTTGATGGGGATCCTCATGATCAAAGAAAATCAACTTCATCAAGTGATGCCAATGAGATTAACGATGAGCATAATATTTCGTCCAATACAGAATCGTCAAATGTTTCAGTATTCGAAAACGAAGTAGATACTCAAATCAATCAGTGTCATGAAGATGATTTCGGAAATTATAGTGAAGAATATTTTACAGATAACACTGGATCAGGAACATCAGATGAGGTAAGTTCACAATGCGCATTCACGAACATTGCGACAGTTTTATTTCCAAAATTAATTACTGTTCATGTAATTTGGATAGATATACGTTTTTTTCCACGAGAAACTAAGAATATTAGTACACCTTTGATTTAATATTGATATTATTATTATAATACAATAAAAATTGCAATCAATTGAAAATATCTAATGAAAATATCGATTTTATAGGAAGAAAAAACTCTTGGCAACCTTGGTGATGTTACCATTGAGGAAAGTAAAATACTGCAATTAGCATTTGCATTGCGACATAACCTTACAGATGTTGCCATAGACCATCAACTGAAATTAGTTGACTGTCATCTTACTGAGAAGCAGTTTTTTTCAAAATACAAATTCTTACAATCATTACCGTATCCACAATACGACGTATATTATTATTGCAATAGGTGTGAGATTTTTATTCAATTTGATGAAACAAATGAAAGTGTATGTGATGGATGCTCTACAAGGTATGCCAAAAAAGACGTCAATAAAGCAGGAGATTACTTCATTTATGTAAATTTGAGAAAGCAGATTGAAGATTTTTTGAAGAGTGAAACTTATGCTAAACTCAGAACAATTCCATCAGATGTTTCTGATATTGTAAATAGTGACTTGTATCAAGAGATGCAAATACAAGGAATAATAGGATCAGAAGATTTGAGTTTAACTTGGAATTGTGACGGAGTGCAGTTATTCAAAAAATCCAGTCGGTCGATGACACCTCTACAAGCCACGATAAATGAATTGCCTTACAGACACCGACGGAGTAATATTTTTCTTATTGGCCTGTGGATGAACAAACGGAAACCCATAATGAAATTATTTCTAAGACCATTTGTTGAAGAAATGAAAATTCTTAGTCTTCATGGAATTGATTCGGAAACTTTCACGAGCAGTAGATGTATTAATACGAAAGTATTCGCATTAATATCATCAGTAGATTCTGTGGCTAGACCTGTGCTGCAAAATATTAAACAATTCAATGGCAAATATGGATGCTCGTGCTGCTTAGAAGAAGGAAAGATAATTAACGTTGGCAACGGCACAGCACGTATGTATCCTTACAGAACTATTAAATATCGATCAACGGTGGAACATATGAAATACGTTGAGGATGCTGTAAGCCAACGAAAATGTGTTAAAGGCGTGAAAGGACCATCGATAACTCAACTTATTCCTTATCATGACATTGTATTTTCTTACCCTCCAGATTACATGCATGGCTGCTTATTAGGTGTGGGCAAATGGTTTGGGTCTGAATGGTTTAACAGCACCAACAGTGGTAAAGCATGGTACATTGGTTTGAAGTCAGAAGAATTTAATAACAAGTTGCTGAGAATAAAGCCACCATGTGAAATAACCAGAACTCCTCAACCTGTTGGTAAGGATTATAATGCCCACGATTGGAGAAGCTTCATTCTGTATTATTCACTACCATGCATGATGAATCTAATGCCCAAGAAATATGTTCAGCATTGGTTTTTATTTGTTCTAAGCCTGACTATTCTTTTGAGGAACAAAATTTCTGATACAGACATCATAGTTGCCGAACAAGCTTTGAATATGTTCGTCAAAAATATTCCGAAACTTTATGAAGAAAGGTTCATGACATTCAACGTTCATTTACTGAGGCATCTGCCTCTGTTTGTGAAACGTTATGGTGCGTTATGGGCATGGTCAGCCTTTCCCTTTGAACACTTTAACGGTGTCATAAGAAAACTGTATCACGGGACCCAATCAGTTCCTGAACAAATATGTAAAACATATTTTCGCTTAAAATATTTACGTAAAAATGCTGATGTCTTTGCGCGTGAAGGTTGTAGTGAAAGAGGAAAAAAGTTATTTACTCAACTAATGAAGGAGTGTAGAGTGAAAAACTGCATCGAATATGGGGAAAAACTTAGAGTTTTTGGCAAACCCAGAATGGAAACATTGTCGACGCTCCAAAAAATTTTGATCGAAAATTTACTCGGAACTAGAGTAAAGAAAAATATCAAAATATACAATCGATTTATTTATAACAATATTTTATTTCATTCTTGTAATTACAAAAGGCTAGTCAAGAGGAATAATTCGTGCATCATCACACACGATTCAGAACTACTGTTTATAACAGGCCTTATATATATTGAATTCCTTGAAACCAATGGAAATGAGTTCATAGTTCTAGGCAATAAATATCACGTTTTGAACGAATCCATGTGCAGTTACAAAAACTACCACAGTAATTTGTTCTCATTCGTTGTCAAAGAAACTCCTTCTCAAATGTGTATACGACTAGAATCTATTAAGTCTAAGGCTGTTAAAATTCCATTTGAATCCCAGAATGTATTACTGAAGATACTGGAAGTAATTATTACCATCGTTCGATTATCATTCCTTTAGTTAATAACATAGAAACAGATTAAAAATTGAGTAACCAGTGATGATGACTTGGGAAGTGTGGCAATAAGTCCCTGTTGTATAACACTGATCATGAATTGATTCGGATTATAACAAGAAATAAACATTTCCCACAGGACAATATCTCTTTATTATTTCAACCAAGTTCTATCAGGGATCTATTGAGAATCTGTTGAGGATCTCTTAAAAATCCAGGTAAGACAGCTGCAAGATGAAAATATCCTGCAGAGAATCCTATGAGAAATTCTTACAGAAACACTCTACTACAAAATATGTAAACCCATCCCTCTAGGAAATACTGTATCCTCGGCTTTTGCAGAAAAATCTTGCAATTTGAATGAAATGTGTTCAAGAGAATTCGCAGAAAAGTTTGCAGGGAAAACCTATGAGAAATTTCCACTGAGTTATTCACGTTCGTAAGAGTTTCTGTAGAGAATCTTGTAGGTAATTTATGCAGAAAATTTCCTGTAAAAAAAATATGCAGCGATTCCGGTATAAAATTTTTTGTTTCAAATTATGTAGAAAAATCGTAGAAATTTAGTGGGAAATTACTGCAGGGATTCCTGCAAAAAATCCTGTGGAGGAAAAAAATTCCTGCAGTAAATTTCGACAAAAGATACTTGAACTAAGTCCTGCAGTAAATCCTGTAAATTTGATTCCTGTAGGAGAACCGTAGGATTTTCATAAGAATATTCTTACATGAATGCCTGCAGGCACTTTTTTGTAGAGAACCTTTTGGAAGAAACAACAGAAATTTTTATATGAAATCCTAGGAACGATTCCCTACAGGAAACCTAATAGAAAATACCCGCATTGAATCCTATAGAAAATCCTGTAAACACGATTCCTGCAGGAAAATCGTAGAATTTTCACATGAATATTCTTGCAGGAATTGTAGTTGAGTGTATTTATAGAATTGACTACTGATATTTCTGCATAAAATCGTGGAAAAATTTCCTACAGGAAATTTACGCAAAGAAATACCTTAACTAAAACCTGTAGAAAATCCTATAAACTTGATTCCTGTAGGAAAACCGTAGAATTTTCATATAAATATTCTTACAGGAATGCCTGCAGGAGTGCCTGCAGGCAATTTTGTGAAAAAATTTCAGAGAAAAAAACAGGAATTTCTTTAGATTTCCCTATAGGAATTTCGCGGAATTTCAGACGAGTATATTCGTGAAAATCGCTACAAGAATTTCTATGAAAAATCCTGGAAAAAATTTCCTACAGGAAATTTCCAGGGAGAATACCTGAACTAATTCATGTAGAAAATCCTGTAAACTCGATTTCTGTAGGAGAATCGTAGAATTTTCAAATAAATATTCTTACAGGAGTGCCTGCAGGCAATTTTGTAAAAAATTTTTAGAGAAAACAACAGGAATTTCTATAGAAAATCCTATAGGAATTTCGCGGAATTTTAGTCGAGTATATTTATAAAAATCGCTGCAAGAATTTCTATTAAAATCGTGGAAAAAAATTCCTGCAGGGAATTTCCAGGGAAAAATACCTGAACTAATCTCTGTAGAAAATCCTGTCAGCTTGGTTCCTGTAGAAAAATCGTGGAATTTTCCTATAAACATTCTTGCAGGAATGCCTGCAGGAATGCCTGCAGGCAATTCTGTAGAGAAACTCCTGAAAAAATCATCAAAAATTTCTACAGAAAATCCTATAGAATCCGCAAGTTTGAGGAAAATTGAGTTTTCCGGCTCAATTATTATGTCTGGGATTCCGTGATCTGAGTATGGGTTCTAATACAGTCGACCTCGAGGAGTTCGGGAAAAATAGTGAAACAATTCTAACACGCCCACGCTTCGATCAGTTCCATCAGTAAATGATGTTTTGGTTTTGGGTTATATAGGTTATTGTTTTAAACTAAAACGAAATCAGTCTAATAAATGCGATCTACTTGAAATTCTGTCTGTACATGGAGTTTTACAACTCCTCGAGGACGACTGTATCAGAACCCCTACTCAGATCACGGGATCCCAGACATAATAATTGAGCCGGAAAACTCAATTTTCCTCCAACTTGCGAGCCGAACAGAATTTTTTCACTATTTTTCCCGTAATCCTGATAAATATTGCTATAAAAAACACCTTAAAAAAGGTGTACCAGGGAAACCGTAGACTTGCCGTATTCCTTTATAATTGTATTGTATTATGACAGCTTGTAAAACATGACATTTTTCTGTCGATAATTATTCTCAATATATTTAATAAAATATTGATTTGTGTACTTATTTCTCATGTTTACTAAAATATAATAATCTATCAGAGGATACATTGTCTACAACAATTTTGACCAAATGCATGTATAATATACTCGTGCTATGTATATGTATACGAAATATGTACATGAATGGAAATGTTAAATATGTAACTCTCGTTTGGAAGATTATCTTGAAAGATCGTTCCGAAGTCACTTCCTTCCAAAAAGATTGAAAGAACTCATCATGATGGACACGTATGTACGTGAGGGAATGAAAAAAGACCACTTCGAACACTTAAATATAGATAGGTGAGTTACACGTTGGATATTTAACCTTTAAGTGACCTATACATCAATCCCAGAAGCTACAGTGAATGACATAAAATAACCATGTAATACGGGAGAATCAACATTTCTTTAATGGGAATAATACTAATACTAAAATAGGAATATCAGAAAGTATTGCCTATATCCACACTGAAATCCAATTCACAGACTCCAAGGTCAGAGTTTATCCTCGATCAGACAACATTCATCAGAAATCAAGGTGAGTTCGTGAGAAATCAATCAACATTTTCTCAGAAGACCCGGATTACCCGGATTACAATGTAAAGTTTTAGAGCAGCCATGTGTATTCACCCCTGTTCCTTGTGTATATTTATAGAATGTCAATTTTTGACGAATCGAGGTCCATTTACGACATTCTATATTTTCAAATCCACATGAAAATCAACGTGTATTGGTAAAGAATCCACGTGGATTCGTCGAAAATTCACGTAGATACGTCAATAATCCAAGAAGATTTGCTAGGATGAATTTTGAAAAATCCACGTGGATTCTGCAAAATATCCACATGGAATCTTCGAAAATCCACGTGGATTCATAAAAAATCCACGTGGATTTGCTTGGATAAAATGTGGAAAATCCACGTGGATTCCTGAAAAATCTACGTGGATTCTTTGAAAATCCACATGGAATCTTCGAAAATCCAAGTGGATTTGCTAGGATAGAATGTGGAAAATCCACGCGGATTCTTCGAAAATCCACACGGAATCTTCGAAAGTCCAAGTGGATTGGCTAGGTTAAAATGTGGAAAATCTACGTGGATTATTGAAAAATCCACGTGGAATCCTGAACAATCCACGTGGATCCGTAGAAAATCCACGTGGATTGGCTAGGTTAAAATGTGGAAAATCTACGTGGATTCCTGAAAAATCCACGTGGAACCGTAAAAAATCCACGTGGATTGATCGAAATCCCCGCGGAATTGCTAGGATAAATTCTGAAAAATCCACATGGAATCTTCCAAAGTTCCCGTGGATTTCCTAGGATAAAATGTGGAAAATCCACGCGGATTCTTCGAAAATCCACACGGAATCTTCGAAAATCCAAGTGGATTGGCTAGGTTAAAATGTGGAAAATCTACGTGGATTATTGAAAAATCCACGTGGAATCCTGAACAATCCACGTGGATCCGTAGAAAATCCACGTGGATTGGCTAGGTTAAAATGTGGAAAATCTACGTGGATTCCTGAAAAATCCACGTGGAACCGTAAAAAATCCACGTGGATTGATCAAAATCCCCGCGGAATTGCTAGGATAAATTCTGAAAAATCCACGTGGATTCCTGAAAAATCCACGTGGATTCTTCGAAAATCCACATGGAATCTTCCAAAGTTCCCGTGGATTTCCTAGGATAAAATGTGGAAAATCCACGCGGATTCTTCGAAAATCCACACGGAATCTTCGAAAGTCCAAGTGGATTGGCTAGGTTAAAATGTGGAAAATCTACGTGGATTATTGAAAAATCCACGTGGAATCCTGAACAATCCACGTGGATCCGTAGAAAATCCACGTGGATTGGCTAGGTTAAAATGTGGAAAATCTACGTGGATTCCTGAAAAATCCACGTGGAACCGTAAAAAATCCACGTGCATTGATCGAAATCCCCGCGGAAATGCTAGGATAAATTCTGAAAAATCCACGTGGATTCCTGAAAAATCCACGTGGATTCTTTCGAAAATCCACATGGAATCTTCCAAAGTTCCCGTGGATTTCCTAGGATAAAATGTGGAAAATCCACGCGGATTCTTCGAAAATCCACACGGAATCTTCGAAAATCCAAGTGGATTGGCTAGGTTAAAATGTGGAAAATCTACGTGGATTATTGAAAAATCCACGTGGAATCCTGAACAATCCACGTGGATCCGTAGAAAATCCACGTGGATTGGCTAGGTTAAAATGTGGAAAATCTACGTGGATTCCTGAAAAATCCACGTGGAACCGTAAAAAATCCACGTGGATTGATCGAAATCCCCGCGGAATTGCTAGGATAAATTCTGAAAAATCCACGTGGATTCCTGAAAAATCCACGTGGATTCTTCGAAAATCCACGTGGATTCGTAAAAAATCCACATGGAATCTTCCAAAGTTCCCGTGGATTTCCTAGGATAAAATGTGGAAAATCCACGCGGATTCTTCGAAAATCCACACGGAATCTTCGAAAATCCAAGTGGATTGGCTAGGTTAAAATGTGGAAAATCTACGTGGATTATTGAAAAATTCACGTGGAATCCTGAACAATCCACGTGGATCCGTAGAAAATCCACGTGGATTGGCTAGGTTAAAATGTGGAAAATCTACGTGGATTACTGAAAAATCCACGTGGAACCGTAAAAAATCCACGCGGATTGATCGAAATCCCCGCGGAATTGCTAGGATAAATTCTGAAAAATCCACGTGGATTCTTCGAAAATCCACATGGAATCTTCCAAAGTTCCCGTGGATTTCCTAGGATAAAATGTGGAAAATCCACGCGGATTCTTCGAAAATCCACACGGAATCTTCGAAAATCCAAGTGGATTGGCTAGGTTAAAATGTGGAAAATCTACGTGGATTATTGAAAAATCCACGTGGAATCCTGAACAATCCACGTGGATCCGTAGAAAATCCACGTGGATTGGCTAGGTTAAAATGTGGAAAATCTACGTGGATTCCTGAAAAATCCACGTGGAACCGTAAAAAATCCACGTGCATTGATCGAAATCCCCGCGGAAATGCTAGGATAAATTCTGAAAAATCCACGTGGATTCCTGAAAAATCCACGTGGATTTTTCGAAAATCCACGTGGATTCGTAAAAAATCCACATGGAATCTTCCAAAGTTCCCGTGGATTTCCTAGGATAAAATGTGGAAAATCCAAGTGGATTCCTGAAAAATCCACTTGGATTTGCTAGGATGAATTGTGGAAAATCCACGTCGATTATTGAAAAATCCACGTGGAATCGTGAACAATCTACGTGGATTCCTGAAAAATCCACGTGGATTCTTCGAAAATCCACTCGGATTTGCTAGGATGAATTGTGGAAAATCCACGTGGATTATTGAAAATCTACGTGGATTCCTGAAGAATCCACGTGGATTGATCGAAAATCTACGTGGATTGACCAGAAATTTCCGTGGATTTGCTAGTATGAAATGTGGAAAATCCACGTGGATTCTTCGAAAATCCACTCGGATTTGCTAGGATGAATTGTGGAAAATCCACGTGGATTATTGAAAATCTACGTGGATTCCTGAAGAATCCACGTGGATTGATCGAAAATCTACGTGGATTGACCAGAAATTTCCGTGGATTTGCTAGTATGAAATGTGGAAAATCCACGTGGATTCCTGAAAAATCCACGTGGAACCGTGAAAAATCCACGTGGATCCGTAAAAATTCCACGTGGATTGGTCAAAAATCCACATGGAATCTTGGAAAATCCACGTGGATTATTGGAAAATCTACGTGGATACATCAATAATCCATAAGGATTAGCTAGGATAAATTCTGAAAAATCAACGTCGATTCTTCGAAAATCCACGTAGATTGATCGAAAATCCACGTGGATTTGCTAGGATAAAATATGGAAAATCCACGTGGTATCCTGAAAAATCCACGTGGATTCTTCGAAAATCCACGTGGAACCGTAAAAAATCCACGTGGATTGATCGAAAATCCCGTGGATTTGCTAGGATAAAATGTGGAAAATCCACGTGGATTCCTGAAAAATCCACGTGGATTGATCGAAAATCTACGTGGATTGACCAGAAATTCCCGTGGATTTGCTAGTATAAAATGTGGAAAATCCACGTGGATTCCTGAAAAATCCACGTGGATCGACCAGAAATCCCCGTGGAATTGCTAGGATAAATTCTGAAAAATCCACGTGGATTTGCATAAAATCCATGTGGATTGATCGAAAATCCTAATGGATTTTCTGTTAGAAAATCCTAGTAGGATCCTAGTTCAATCCAAGTAGGATCCTAGTTCAATCCACGTGGATTTCCTACTAGGATTTCCATGTATTTTTTTTCAACAGGGGATCGTCACTAGTCTCGCGACTGCCGAGAAGCACGGACGCTTACGCACGGGTGTTTGAAAGGCGAGGCGCGTACATATAATAAAACATTCATAAACTACTCGGAACGGACTTTTCATTCACCTGCCCCACGCAATAACCATCAAGTTTTGGGAAAGGCCCGCGTCCACTGCGCGTAAAAGTGTTTCCGAGTGGTAAGTGAAGCTGTGTGGTGCGAAAGGCGAGACGAGGAGAGACACGAGTTTCCCGACAGCCCCCTCCCTTCACCGAGCAACCAGGTCGAGAGGATGTCGGACGACGGAGACACTGGCGGATCGAGCATGCCGACCCCGGAAAGCTCAAGTAAGTGGTAGTGCTTACTGGTGCGGTGCGCGATCGGTGACGTGGGATCGGCGTCGAGTCGAGGCCCGTTCATCGCGCGACGATTGCGTTCGTCGGAGCGCGAGGCTCGGGTTCTCCGCATTGCGCGTTGCGGATCGTGGTGTCGAGGCACGTGCTCGAGGACGTTGGCGAAGGCGAGATCCTCGGTGCGGTGAGGCGAGCGGCGCGCGCGGGGGCACGCGATCGTTTGTTGTTCGACAGGTGAACCGCGACGATAGTGTTTTGCCGCGGCGCGAGTGCTCGGAAGCGCGCGACGATTGTTTTGCCGCGGCGCGAGAGCAAGGAGGCGCGCGAGGCTTTCCGCCGCGCGACGTTTTCAATCGTCGCGGGGCGAAAGACGAGATCGCTCAAAGGCGTGATTGCCGAGAGCGCAAGGAAGGCGAGGTCCTCGATGCGACGAGATGAGCGGCGCGCAGGGACAGTCGATCACAGTTGATCGACCGTTAAGTTTCCGAGAATTCGGAAGCGCGCGACAACGTGTTGCCGGCCGGCACTCTTGCACGCGCGCGCGGAGGGGAAGCTCGACTCTCGCTCGCGCTACTGGCCAGGGCGTAGGGGCGAACGTAAACAAACGGTTTACGGTGTCGGCGCGCCTGACTCTCCGCGCATAACCAAGCTTCGTTGTCGCCGCTCGATCTCGAAAACAAATAGAGGCCCGCTACGAGTGTTGACCGATTTACACTATACATATGCGCGTGCATATATATATATATATATATATACACGAATATATATAGATATGTATACGTGTAATTAATTAATGTGATTATTCGAGAATAAAGAAACGGTATATTCTCAGGGAGGTACATCTATAGAGTAGCGAAAGGCATATTCTCAGTTTCTATTTGAAAATTTAGAAGTACCGACTTTGTTTCTTCAAAAGAAGAACTTATTTTCTTTAGCAAAATCTTTATTTTCAAGATATCCTGTGACGAACCCATGTTTTTAATAATCTTATAATCTAAAACCACGTTTCATAAGATGAAATATTTTTCTCAGTAGAATTACTTACAATTTTGAATGAAATTTACATGTAACATAAAGTGACACCTGAAAATTAAATAAATTATGAGAATAAAAAAAGTTATTCTAGAAATCATAATGGTTTTGAGAGAAAAATGTTTGACACCAAAATCCTTCATCTTGATTGGCTACTTTATTGATGAAAAATGTTTGAAATTAGATATCTTCATAAAAAAATTGCAAAAACAGCTACTTTAGTCCTGTAAGATGTATCTAATTAAATCCAGAAGAGATGATATGGTGTAGATAATGAGAAAAAAATTTATTGATAATCGCCCATATATCTGTAGAGTATATTTTTCAAAGTACTTCACTAGTACTTTTCGAAGTACCTTTTTACTAGTTATATAACTAGCAAAGAGAAGCTATATTTACTTCAATATTTTGTTAAGATAAAAGATTAATTTTCTACACACAATTGAATGTAAAAATTTGAATAATAATTTAATTTTCTATTCCAAAATTAAATTATATTTTATGCTAAGTGCTAAAGTTTATATAACTCCTTAATAATGATAATTGAATTGCACTGAGAGGAAATTTCTGCAGTGTTAGATTGACTGCCAAGTAGATTCTGCTCGACCAAGTTGCTTGGCCACTCGCTAGCAGATCCTGCATGACCATGTTCATGTATACGTGTGTGTACACACTCATTCTATAATGAAGAAGAGATATCTGCAATCAGCCTATATAGACAAAAAATGATGACAATTTTTTGTGTAGATAACCTGAATTTTCCATGAACATTATTTTTAAAGTCATTCGAGCATATATAGTACTTTGATATAGCATCTATCATATATACAATACTATTGGAAGCTTTTAATTTAAAGTCAGTGAGCTCACTCGTCTAGAGCACCACCCCATGCTTGGTACTAATGACAAAGTTACCTTATTTCATGTCAAATAAAGCCTTTACAGTGAAAACTTGGGCTCGGGCCCTGGTAGGTCTCAAACAATTGATATATTATCTTAAATGGATATGTAAATACGCTTACACGATCATTCAGGGGATTCTTGCATCGACAACTTTTTAAAAGTTTGAAACCCTTTTATGTTTTTTATATTATTATAATTATCCACTATAAAAACCTAACATTCTAATATGTTGATACATATTCTGAATGATTAAAATCAATTACATAGATTAATCAATACTAATACTTATAGTACTTAACTTTTTATTGTAATATGCATTAATGGTGAATATCACTAAAATTCACAAGGACCTTTATTAAACAATTAAATTAAATTGTGTGTGTGTCTTGAGTTGCATTCACATGATAAAAAAGATTAGTTCAAAAAAATTATTCATGAGATGCGCTTATATAAATACCTTATAACACATAAGGCAGTACATGAGTTTCCTATAAATTTCTTAATATCTACAATAAAATGTTATGCTCACTTATAAACATTGACTTATGGAATCCACATATATTGTGTAAACTACATGTCTAAGATTGGACTAGCTATATACAGGTTTCCTCAAATTCATACTCCAAGTTATTCACTCACTAAATTGCCTAATATTGATCAATCCATTAAAAAATTTCATCTAAGAAATTCTTAGCAGGGTATGAACTATGGGGAAGGAAAGCCAATTTAGCGTACAAAACGGGAAAAAAAATCGAACGAGCAGAATCAGGGAAGTTCGAATGCAGTGGATTTTTATGGGTGGAAAGGGGGTTTTCACGATTTCGGGGGAAAACTAGACCTATCGAAAAAAGATGAATGTGAAAGTTGTCGGTACTGGAAAGATCTACAATTTTTTGTTATTACCATTTCTCACATAAACTCAAATTTTTCGAGAAAAATCTGAAAAACTGTTTTTTTCGTTTTGAATTTTTATCTCCCGTAAAAATCATTGTTTGATCACAAAATTTCTTCAGAACTTATATTTTTATATCTCAAATATGTTATAATTGGAATGAAAATAATCACTTTGGTGGCGTGAAAAAAATATATAATACTGTGGAAAAATTTGTCAGAAAATGCGAAAAACTGAAACGTACTTATTGATATACTGGAACCTTTTGGGTACGAATAGCAGTAAATAAGCACCTACGAATATAATTCAGGATATGTTCCACAACAAACTTATCTTCTATTTTCCAATATATTTCAACTGAAAAATTTGATATATAATGAACAATTTTGAAAAAATTATTGAATAAAAAAATTAGTGAGTTAATTTTTCATTTGTTTTGCGCATTTTTTTTTCTACTCCATCTGGAAGTAGACATTCCAGAAAAAAGAGACCACTGGTAAAGTTGAAGAAAATGTTTTCTGGGTATCAGACTTTCCGGCTGATAATTCCTTTTTTTGGGTCGAAAATAAAATGTAAAAGTGATTATTTTGATTCCAAATAATTAAAACCTGTTCGGGATATAAAAAGGTAAGTATTGACAAAATTACGTAATAAATCATGATTCATTTCTCATAGTACAAGTAACGATTTTCACTAGAATCTCAAATCCCAATGATAACTACATGAATGAAACTTTTTACATTACAATTCTCAACGTTTGAATGTTACAATTCTACATCATGATATTATTTTCATTCTTCAATTGAAATGTATTTATTTTGTTTCACTTCTTTTTTCCATTTTTTTCAGTCAATGGAATTAAACAATGCATACTTGCCACGGGCCCGTTGTCTCACAGTTTCCGATGAAATTCATCTACGGTACGATTCTTTCATGCGAATTCATTTTATTCAAAAAAAACTAGCTCCTGTTTGTAATATAGAAAGTGCTGATCAAACACGGAAATAAGAGGATGAAAATTTTGATGCTCAATGCTCCTTGAATCTACATTTCTGCAAGTAACAAAGGCGATAAATCAATTTCCATCCTTCAAACATGTCTTAAACATCCCTTGGTAAAATCTTTTGTATGTTCATCGTTCTCATCCAGTATTTTCACCTCTATTGAAGAACATCTAAGAACTCATTCGAGGAACAGAATATTATTTTTTAAAAAATTTCCAAAACAGTATATTTTAGCTATGAACACCTTTATCTCTGATTTGCAAGAACATTCACCGAGAGATCGATATTCCTCAGATATTATTTTGATATACAGCCTCGTGAAAACACAATGAGTTTGATCGAAACTTGAGTCAATAGTACTTTGAGCGAGAAAACTTATCCGGATATTTTATATCTTGTAAGTTTACATATACAAAAAAGCATTTTCAGGATAGAGGGTTAACTTTTATTGGTATGCAAAGTAAAAAAAATACAAATACATTGCCCATCGAGAAACTGTGAGACAACGGGCCCGTGGCAAGTATGCATTTGTTAATTCCATTGACTGAAAAAAATGGAAAAAAGAAGTGAAACAAAATGAATACATTTCAATTGAAGAATGAAAATAATATCATGATGTAGAATTGTAACATTCAAACGTTAAGAATTGTAATGTAAAAAGTTTCATTCATGTAGTTATCATTGGGATTTGAGATTCTAGTGAAAATCGTTACTTGTACTATGAGAAAGATAATTTCGATAATGGAGTATTTTATTGGATTTCAAATTATTATGAATTTAATACTGAACCCTTCCAGAGTGGTACATACTAGTTTTTTAACTGCTTGACATAGAATTGTGATTTTAGTACTTTCTATCTCAACATTGGTAGATGTATTTGAAATGTATGTGACTACTTGACATAGATTCTGGATTTCAGTACATTTTATCCGAACATGAGTGAATTGATATGGAGTGTATTGACATTTGATAACAGATCGTGCAACAATTGCTTTAGGGTGTACTTTGAAAAAATAATATTTCTGTATAGGCTATCCACACTGTTGGATACTTGTCAGTTGATGCTAGATTTCGCTACTTTCTAATGTCATCATTGAAATAATATACTGGAACATATAACAATCGTGTGTTGGTAAAGATGTCTATTGAAATGATACATCTGTATTTTCAAAGATATATTAGATTTGAATTATATTATTATTTTACATGCACTTGGATGGACTGAGATTAAACAGTCATTTTCAAAGTCATTTTCTATTTAGGTAGCATAATAATTTATTCAACAACGAACTATAGGGATACGGAACATACTTGTCGTCCACGTATACCTTTTTCAAAGGTCCATTTTTTACTATGACGAAGAAAAATTGCTCGAGATTTCAGTACTTTCTTATCTTAACATTAGCAAATTGATATTCAAGGTTATTAGTTCGGAATTCGTAACAGAGAATTCGACTTACTGAAGTATTTTACCGCAATATAATTTATTCAAGGATCAAAATGTAGCAAGATTTGGTAGATTTTACTTGACATATAATTGATTGTGAGTGTAATTTGCAAAAATATTTGTTCGGTGGTAGGATAATCACACCAGTTAAATACTTGGCATCATATTCTAGATTTCATTACTTTCTTTGGTCATAATTGACAAAATGAACTGGAATATATAACGATAGTGTATTGGT
>JAJGQD010000237.1:0-29913 GCA_020882685.1 Aphelinus atriplicis
TCTGTATTAACATGATCATCATATACATGTTTGAGGTTTACATCATCTTGTCTGAAAATAACTAATAAATTAACATTATCCCTTACAAGATGTTTCGGTACTTGAGCATATGATTGACAGAGATAGAAGCAATCTACTTTCTTGTGTCTACCCATACAGAAAAATGCTTCAACATTATCTTGTTTCTCACAAGCTATATCATCAAAAATCATGATTGAATTAGGAAGAGCATCATTTGGAGCTATTACTTCCTCATGCTCACTAAACGGCAAGTACTGGACTCCCTCTATTGGATCCAGAAGCTCCTTTCGAAATTTATATTTTGGCTGATTGAGTGATTTTGAGTACAGGAAGACATTTTCAAATCTCAATCTATTGGGGTGCGTTCTAAGCGCAAGTAAGCTGTTGGTTTTACCGCAATTGGATGGACCACAAAATACAGCTCTTATACTATCAGGAAGCAGATTCCCATGATGTTTCTTTTTTCCCTCTTTCTCCACTATAGCATCAAAGTTTGCTACAGGAAGCTTGATGGAGTTTGGTTTGAAATCCATATTGACTTGCTGCAATCTAGAACAAGACTGACGTCGGGAGTATAAATAGAGTACTTATATACCCCGAAGCTCAGTGTACTATTGACCACCGTAGAGTGATGATGATTCACAGACAGAGAAAAAGAAAGTTGGTCGAGGTCTGCTAAATAAAATCATCAATGAGCTACCATTTGAACTTCACTTGCCTGGATATCAGTACTGCGAACCTGGTACAAAACTATCCAAGCGGTTAGCACGTGGTGATCTTGGAGTGAATCCATTGGATACAGCCTGCAAGCAGCACGATATAGCTTATTCAGAGAATCGAGAAGACATCGCAGGCAGAAACGCTGCAGACAGAATTCTTGCTGAAAGAGCATGGGAAAGAGTTCGCTCCCAGGACGCAGGACTCGGTGAAAAAGCAGCAGCTTGGGCAGTTACGAACGCCATGAAATTGAAATCTACATTCGGTATGGGTCTCAGGAGAAAACCTTCGAGAAAAAAGTCGAAATCATCAAAAAAGAAGTCTAAAGTTCAACGAGCACACACTACATTGAATAGTATAATAAAGGCAGCTTCTGAATCAATTAAGCCTAATAAATCTGCTGCAGAAGTTATCAATTCAGCACTCAAAAGTGCTCGAGCGGCTATGAATAAAGCTGGAGGGAAAAAATGAGTGAAAGTTCCTCGAATTTTACCTGTTTCTTCGAAAATTGGTGGAGTATTGCCTCTCATTCCAATATTTGCAGGTTTAAGTGCCACTGGCGCTTCAGCGAGTGGTGTATCTGGAATAATGAAAGCAATTAGCGGAGCCAAAGCAGCTAAACGTCCATTGGAAGAGAGTCAAAGACATAATAAAACAATGGGAGCCATTGCTTTGGGAAAGGGTCTATATCTGAAACCATATAAGAAAGGCTATGGTCTTTATCTGAGACCATACTCGGGTAGAGGTCTAAAAAAAAAAAGATCGGTGTAGATTTACCAAAAAGAGCACTATCTAACTTTGACATCCTCGAATACGCTAGGAAAATGAAGATCCCTAACTTTCGAGGAGTATTTATGCGAAACGCAATGCCATCCAGTGGTCCCCGCTATCGAGAATCAGCAATTATTAATCTTGATGATAAGGATGGTCCAGGCACACATTGGGTAGCTTATCGAAAACGAGGAGATGATGTAGTATATTTCGATAGTTCTGGTGATCTTCAGCCTCCAATAGAACTCATGCGGTATCTCGGTGTTGAAGAAGTAAAATATTTCATTTTCAAAACATCGGTCAATAAAACAAATCATGATATAATTTTGCAAATGTATTCCAGAATCGAAAACTTCAGAATCCAAGCTATAAAAGTAAAATACTATACCAGACATGAGAAATTAGATTATAGTTATTGTTTACAGCTAATTTCATTTTCAAAACATCGGTCAATAAAACAAATCATGATATAATTTTGCAAATGTATTCATAATTCGTTTCAAGAAATAATTTTTAATTACATATCCAAACTCAAGATCCCGAAATGGTATATGTACTAGTTATATTTATTGTAGTTGATTTTCATCTCAAAACATTGGTAAATTAAGATTGAAAAAGGAAATTGCTGTTCCGATTGTTCCTAAAATATTTACATTCGTATCTTATCATCACAAATAATTTGAATCAATATCCAGTATGAAACACAAGTATTGGAAAACACGTTATTCATAGTGATGGGTACTAACTCAACATCTCTAAATGGAATAAACTTTGACTCACTCATTCTAATCGAATTTTCCATGATAATTGCGTCAATTGAGATTGATAAACTGGATCACTGTTTCACCTCCTCCTCGAAAATTACTATGAATATATTTGAAAACACATTGTTCGTAATGATTGAAATTATATAACGATCATTTCTGATTACAGTCTTGAAGCATTGGAAAATGGTTCATTTTGTTTCCATTTCTTGTATTCTATTCCTCACTCGCCGGCAAGAAAGGTCTGGTACTCTTAAGACTGAAAGCATTCTTTACTCGTCAGAAATGTGTACCTTTCTTTGGAAAGGTTAGATATTCTTATATTGAAAAGACAATCAGCATAATATATGAATGAACATTGGAATATTTCAGAAATGTTCGAGAAATCTTCCAATGGAAGATTGATTGGTTGTTTATGAATGACCATTGGAATATTTCAGAAATCTTCCAGAAATCTTCCAATGAAATATTTCAAGCTATATTCCTGGAATCTTCCAGAAATCTTCCAATGGAATATTTATTGGTTATTTCTGAATGACCATTTGAATATTGCAGGTATCTTTTGGAAATCTTCCATCGGAATATTCCAACTTATATTTCTGGAAGCTTCCAGAAATCTTCCAACCTTCCAAGCTCTCCTATTAGCTGCCAGGGTTCACGTTACTTTCTTGCAAGTGACGGGGAAATGGAACGGTTTGTATATAAGGCCGATTAAGAATATGGTCTCCTAACACGTGTCTGCGAACAATAGATGTATATGTATATATATTTACGATGTGTCTAATCTCAGTATTGCGATTGCGTTGTAAGTGCGAGCGAATTGATGTCAAGATAAATAATAATAAATAATAATAATAATAATAATAAATAATAATAATAATAATAATAATAATAATAATAATAATAATAATAATAATAATAATAATAATAATAATAATAATAATAATAATAATAACAATAACAACAATAATAATAATAATAATAATAATAATAACAATAATAATAATAATAATAATAATAATACCAATGATAATAATAAGGTAAGGTAGGAATCTCTCGTGAAATATCTGATGTATAAAAATAGGCGCTTCATTGAATTCATTAGAAATTGTGGCTGTTGGTTTGACTGACTTTTTTATCGGTCCATGAATGAACATTCGTATATTCCAGAATCTTTCAGAAATCTTCTAATAAAATATTCCAAGATATATTTCAGAAATCTTCCAGAAATCTTCCAATGAAATATTCCAAGATATATTTCTGGAAACTTCCAGAAATCTTCCAATGGAAGATTTTTTGGTTGTTTGTGAATGACCATCGGAATATTTCAGAAATCTTCCAGAAATCTTCCCATGGAATATTTCAAATTATATTACAGAAAGCTTCCAGAAATCTTCCATGGAATATTCCTACGCAGCCTTTACGCGGACATATGAATTTTTCAGAAATCTTCCACTGGAAGATTCCTGGAAGATTCCAAATCCATCTTCCAAATATTTCTGAAATATTCCAGAAATATTCCATGCTTTGTGGGTATGCTAAAATTGTACATTTAAAATGTAGTACTTATTACATTTATGCATTAATAGCGTTCAGCGTGAAAATTACATGCGTAGTGTTCATTACATCAACACTATTTGATTAATTTAAATACAGCGTAAATGTAGTATCGTAATTAGACAAAATTACACTATCTAAAAATCTCATTCCAAAAAGATAATACCAAATGACTGACAGTTGTTCTTGACAAACTCATCAATGACCGTTTGGCTAACTGGAAAAAGAATCTCCTGATTGATTAGTACATTCAGTATCTGACTGAGCATTGTTTATGATCAAGTATAAAACTATAAAAATACTTGGCTCGCTGATGCAAAGAAAGCTAAAATCTCTAAGCATGGCGAGTTCACATGATATCATACAATTTATCAGATCTCTTTTAATCCTTATTGTATGTTTCTAAAAGCAAGTAGAGAAGAATATCTATACGAGTGACTATGGAATAGCAATCATCTGTAAGCTAGGCTACTGAGATCTTGTGTAAAATATAGAATCTTTAAATGCTCATTCAAAATATCCGAATGACTGAATTTTTTGCACCATGAGGGACACACATGAGAATTTTCATGTTCAAGTTTGAGATGACTTTTCTTTATATGTATACGTACAGTGTCTACATGCTTGTATGACTTATCACACTCTTGATGCAAACAGCGAAACATATTCAGGTCCTTGCACTTTTTGCAAATTTTACAGAAGTTGTTTGGCTCATTCTTCATCCCACATTGAGGGCAATAAGTCTAAATCAGATTATTCAGTTCTATGAAAAGGAAATATGATTATATAATTATTCCAGTAGTGACTTGACTATATTTTCTTATACATTTGTTTTATATTAAATTATGATATTGTTAAAACAATTCGAGTGATAGTTCTAATTGATTAAGAGTAGATCTGGATATATTTCATCAAACTGTCAAGAAAAATTGAACTACTATTTTAAAATTGGAAATTTCAACACCTACTCTCAATTGAGCTTACAAAATAAAGAACGCATACATATTTCGATTCTACGCTATTCAATTTTCACAATGATTCTCCATTGCATTTCTAAGACATAGAAGACTTTCGAATAGCTTGAATGATTTACAGTTTGTTTATGTTTGACAACAAAAAATCAATCAGTGAGCCTTAACTGTACATACCTTCAAGCAAAGCATTTGACATTTTTTGGCCCTATCTAGATCAGCCATATCTTATTTGTTATTTAAAGCATGAAGTCAATCTAATAACTTAACTGATGAGATTTGAATTTGTGGGTAACTTTTGGCGATCCACCTACTGCATATGGTCTTATGGAATTTTTCCTCTTCTCCTCAATTCACCTGCCAATATTTCCAATAAATTTCACAAATAGGCTTCATTTATCTGAAAATTGTCTGCAATCATCTATAGACAATTCATATTCAACTTCATTATTATGTAACTGTATATAAGCAGAAAAATAGTATCATGTTGCATATGCAAAAGCAAGTAGCTATTTTTTAAAAAATGCTAATGTACTCTCGAGTGCTTTGATTGCCTTCCCTCGAGATACGCTAGCTTGACTCATGACCAGATCAATGTCTTTATCTTCTCCACTTGTTTCATCGACTTCATCTTCTGATTCTCCTTGTATTGGAGCAACCACCTAAAATAAAGAAGAGTTGGTATGAAATAGTTTCACTTCAATAATGAGCGCCTACTAACAGGTAAAACTTACTGTTGTGCTGCCACCAGTTTCAGCAGTTGAAATAACTGGAGGTTTTTTGAACATCTCTGCTGCTGCTACTTGTGCTTGTTGACTGAGATCCTCAATCTGCATTCACAGAATATATAATTAAAATCAATTTGTTTTCGTAAATGGAAAAAAAATTAAATAAAAGTCGAACCGGATGAGAGCAGTTCCAAGCAAAAATACAAATTGAATCATACAACATGATGAAGAAGCTCACCTTTGCTTCACCAAAAACAATATAAGTATCCGAAGCTGGATTTTTCAGTACATCTGGCTTGTTGATGACGAACAAGATATTTTTTGACTTTCTGATCGTCACTCTGTTAACTCCTAGGATCTGCAATGGGAACAATAACAATTGACCAATGCTTTCAAGAAAGATATGCAGTAATATTCATATCTGAAAATGACTCACAGGCTTCAGACCAAGCTTGCTCATGAGTTTTCTGGCTTTCTTCTCTCCTCGACTCTGTTTAGCCTTAGATACCGTATCAATGCCAGGTTAATTTGCTCCTGAGAATCCACTGCCTGTCGCTGCATCTTGTAATTCTGGAATTGTGTCGTCAGAATCTGAATCTGCTCCAGAGCCAGCTGCTGCTGCCTCATCCGTGGTTGGCTCCGATGTTGCAGCTTTGTCGAGTTCAGTTAGTTCTGGCATTTTGCTTGATCTACAAGATAAAATATGCAACTATCAAACGGTTGTTCATTTCATACTAGAAAGCTTTGAATACAGAGAGGATCATATATAGCTGTATCACGGCATGTATCTCTCTAATAAATTTCTAAATAGTTCAGAAGCAAGTTAGGCTATTACAACTTTGTACTATTCTATACTTGGAATGTTTTCAAGGTTATGTATGTAGGTAGGATAATAATATAGAAAAATATGAAAAAAAACCATAGAAATCGAGTGATTGATGAGGAAGAAAGATACCAAAAATATTTAGCAGATGAGTTAGAGAAATCGAAGGTTCCAAACGCACGTGTTCAAACACAAAAGCAGTCAAGTAGGTAATTTTTTTTATATTTCTAACTGCAATTGTTGCACAAATGACAAACCGAACAAAATTCATGTATTAAGAAAGTAAAAATGGGATCGACAATACTTCTTAACATGATAATTTTATATTATTATTTTGAGATAAAAACTTGTAAATGACAAACCGAACAAAATTCATGTGTTAAGAAAGTAAAAATGGGATCGACAATACTTCTTAACATGATAATTTTATATTATTATTTTGAGATAAAAACTTGTAAATGACAAACCGAACAAAATTCATGTGTTAAGAAAGTAAAAATGGGATCGACAATACTTCTTAACATGATAATTTTATATTATTATTTTGAGATTTGAGATAAAAACTTGTGGTTTCCAGAATTCACACCAATCGTGTTCCCTTTTGTGGTAATTGATTGATGATACTTACACAGTCATATTTAGGTTGGAGTTCAGGTAGCTTATTTATGATGATGATCACTGCTTGCTTCATGTTTTTCTTCGACTTTCTGTCCACTTTCACTATCTTCTTTTTCTCCATTCTTGAATTTCTTTATAAATATCAAAACGAATAATACCGTTTGCACATGCGAGATCATCTAATAATTAAGCTCGACGACTTACAGCTCTCGCGTTACTACTATATATATATATATATATATATATATACTACTGTAGAGTGTAGCAGACGCCAGTCCACAACATATATATATATATATATATATATATATATATATATATATATATATATAGATATATATACACTTATGTGTGTAGCGAGTTCGATGCGAGATATCTCGCAATCGATTATCGTCATTTCGAGATATCTTATGAATAGAAGAAAAATTTTTTCGGCAATCTAACCTACGAAACGGACACTTTACGTGAAATCCGTATGGTACGTGATAAAAAATCCAGCTGTACATCAAGTAAAAATGGAAAATCATCGGATTCTACCAGATAACATCCATAATTGATGCTTATCTATGTTTCTTCGTAAAATTCAAGAATCGGTGAACCGAACTTAATGTATAAGGGTAGCGCTTGCCCCCAGCTGCCTTTACTCGCCAGGAGGGGGCGCTAGCGCGCCCCTGGATGAGAATCGAGTGTAATATCACTACTGGAGCGAATATAAATGGAGAGCAAGCACATACAATCCATCAGTTCTTTCCCGGAGTTCCAGCTGGATACAAGATAGTCGAAGTGCTATCAGAAGTTATTTACTTACCTGTCACTGTCAATCGTATTGACCATCTACAATTATGTATTGTTGACCAAGACGGGGATACAATTGATTTTCGTGGAGAAGACATCACAATTCGCTTACATTTAAAATCGGTAACGTGATGGGGATTGTATACTACGGCCGAGGGTATAAAAACAGTACACCATGTCTGAAAGCAATCAGTCGCCGACGAACTCTCGAAGTGCTAACATGTCAGAACATTCAATTCCTAAAAAGTCTTGGCTTCAAAGTCAACCCTGGTGGAAAATAACTTGTATATTCTTATGCTGCTACCAGAAAAATGGAAGACATTCTAAGCATTCAGTCACCTGTCGCGTTTGATGAAAGTATATCGCACTACGAGATTCGTGCTCATCAACCATATACATCATCAAACTTCAGCAACAGTGATGAGATTCGTATATCTGTTCAACATCAGGAGCTTTGTCTTTTGCCATCAAAAAGTTCTCTACATATATGTGGAAGATTAACTAAATCAGATAATACAATCGTGACGAATACTAAATTAGTCAACAATGCCATTTGCCATCTATTTGAAGAGATTCGATATGAGATCAACGCTATAGAGATTGATAGGTGTAAGAATGTTGGTTTGAGTAGTCTTATGAAAGGATGGCTCTCTTTTAACCCCAATCAGAGCATTGAAAACGCAGGATGGTTGGATATAGAGGAGGAAAAGATTCTAGTAAATGAGCAAGGATACTTTGACGTGTCAATACCTTTATCAATGATTTTGGGTTTTGCCGAGGACTATCGAAAAATTATAATCAATAGCAAACATGAGTTGATACTGAGAAGATCAAACACTGATCTCAATGCAGTTATTCAAACAGCTAGACTCGAAGGTCAAGCTCCTAATCAACGAACAGTATGGGAAAATTTTAAAATCGATCTTAAAAAGATCGAATGGCTCATGCCTTATGTAATACTTTCCAATCAGCATAAGATACGTTTGCTTAGTCAAATGCAGAAAAGCAGACCTATTTCTATGAGTTTCCGATCATGGGAACTTTTCGAGTATCCAACGCTCCCTACTGCTCAAAAACATATATGGACTGTGAAAACTTCGAATCAATTGGAGAAACCACGATTTGTCATCCTTGGTTTTCAAACTAATCGTAAGAATCAAAAAGCAACAAATGCTAGTCTCTTTGATCACTGTAACATCAGTAATGTGAAACTCTTTCTCAACTCGCAATATTACCCATACGGTGATCTTAATCTTAATATTGATCAAAATCAATATGCTATCTTCTACGATATGTATGCTAATTTCCAGAATGCTTATTATGGCAAAGACGCCGAGCCTCTACTTGATAAACAGCATTATATCTCGCATATACCGTTCTTTGTAATCGATTGCTCAAAACAGAATGAATCCCTTAAAAATGCACCTGTCGATGTGCGACTAGAATTTGAAGCTAGAGAGAATTTTCCTGCGAATACCTCAGCTTACTGTCTGATCATACATAATCGAATAATTGAGTACAACCCAATGAGTGGGGATGTGCGAAGAGTTATTTAAATTGTGGGGGAGAGGATATATAAAGCTACTCTCACATGCACTAAACTCATTTCTACTCAGGATGGAGTACGTGGTGGACATGCAGGGCTTTCTGCAGCCTGGTAACGACTATGTTCTCAAGGAGTTAGCAATCGTCTCTCTCAATGACGATGCAGAGCCAATCGTTATCTTATTTAAAGAGCCATTCCCTTGGAATCGACTGACCGAAAAATATAAGAAGCAGAACACCTGGCTCGAACGTCATTATCATGGATTATCCTGGACGGCTGGAGAAAAACCATATAACACCATAGGAGCCATACTACGCGAATCAATATACAACGTAAGCAAAGTCTGGGTCTCAGGATCAATACAGAAAAAATGGCTTGAACGTTTCAAATTCAAAGTTCAAGACATATCAGAAATGGGGTATCCACCACTACATAAGATAAAACTAGCGACAGTTTGTCCTCATCATAATGGAGCATACAAAGCCAATTGCGCTCTCCACAACGTTAGACTCCTCAAAAAATTTTTCATCGAAAGTTCAGAGCCATTAGTACCACAGGCAATGGATTATCTATGAAACCAAAACCACAACAAATCTAACATACGCTAGCAATCTTTGTATTCACAGAACAGTCATAGGTAATAGACGCATCATGTAGTATAATTTCGAAGTTGATTCTTACAGCTACCTCTAGACAAAACACACACCTCTAGACCCATACGCGCTACTAGCACACGGCAGAAAAGTCTCGGGTGGGTACTGGCCCATAGGAGAGGAGCGTGTTGCACTACTAGCACACAGCAGAAAATGTCTCGGGCGGGTACTGGCCCATAGGAGAGGAGCGTGTTGCGCTACTGGCACACACGCTTCGGCAGCAGCCAAAAAGCTATGGGGCTCCTGGCACACTGTGCCAGGAGCCCCATAGCTTATCTACTGAGGGAAAATAGTATATTCATCATTGCTCATAACGAATACGGAATAACGAATAAACGAATAACGAATGAATGAATAACGAATAAACAAATAACAAATGAACGAATAACTGATGATTTTTCATTCAAATTTTCTACGAACGGAATTTTATTCGAGTCATTCTTGATTATCCTAACGAATAAGTTAATAATGGATAATTTTCCATTCATGAAAATATTATTCGAATAATTCTCCACTCTGGCTGGAAGTATGGAGATAACAAAAATTATATTTCTCGAACAGCAAAACACGGATTGATTGAAATATGATGTAGTATAACAGAATGACCTGTATGTATGTAGAACACAAGGGTCTGTACCTATTTTTGATCCTCATATTACTTGATTTTGAAGTCGGATTGATTTTGTGGTTCAGCAAGTGACAAAATTGAAGCACTAGATTTTAATTATGATGGAGGCTCAACGCTCCATAATATTAATAAGTCATTTTAATGGGAGCGTCAAGTACGGAAGAATACGGTTTTAGATGCAAAATTGAGGTTTTGGACTGATGAAGTAATCCCTCAGCTTTGAATGATTTTCAGATATTCAGTCATAGTTAATAATGAAGATAAACTTATTTACTAATAGCAAAAAAAATCCCATGTCATATCAATTTCTGTCATATTATATTAGTTTTCGTCATATTCGTTTTCCTTAGATATTCCTGCGACTGTTGAAGATGCGACTTTGAATTCCTTTGGAAACCATACCATACCTTTGGAAACCATTTGAAAAAAAAGGTTAAATTTAATTGATTTTCTAGCAATTAGTAGGATTTAAAGCTTGAATTAAAGCTTGAAAAGATAAAATCTAGATTGGGTTACGGAGTCGCCAAAAATGCTTTTAAGCTGAACGAGTGTCTTCCTTTTTGAGTTGGAAACTAAGAAATGAAATTTTAGAAGATGATTCGCGTACCTCCCCGTAGAATGATGCATGATTTCATATGGAATCTGTCATATAAAATGCTACGAAAAATTCAGTTTACCTATTTCCGGTGCTTCTATTACTGCTTGGTTCAACTGATTCAGAATGTAAAATGAACTCTTACTCCGGATTGAATATAGTGATTCTATCCTCATTTTCCTTGAAAGGACGGCATCTTTATTTCTGGAAGCCATTATTCCTGGATTGAAGATATTCATCATCATAGACTTTAGATATTCATCAGTAAGCACTTTCGAGATCCAATATTGGTCTAATTTTGTTCCTGATATTAGTTTGGATACATATTCTGTACCAATATCTTGCTTCATTGATTCACAAAATTCTCTGAAGTAACCCTTATTATGAGAGTATATAGTGCGAGATGAACAAATACTCCTATAATGTTCGATTGAAATCTCCATGATCCTGAAAAAAATGTTGAGTAAGGGAAATTGTACACGGATTGAGTATTATGTGAAAGTATTATATAAGAGAAAATTTTCGTCGATATCATACTAGATTGATAAGGTAGAGAACGACCTCGATTGTTCAAATATTGGAATGGTTGTTCTTGAGGGCTAATTTAGTGTGAAGTGGATGAGGAAAATTAAAAAATCTACCACATAATTAATTTTTGTAACGTTTTGCCAGTAAGGTTTACTGGTCTCAACCGACAGTTCTAAAGAAATTCATATTATAAATTTCAGCAATGGAAGTGGCTGTTTTGACTGCTGTTGAATTTGACAGTGGTAGTGGAAGCAACCTCTGTTGTTTCGCAAGAACTATGATAATTGTAAAAGTTGTAAAAATTTTAAAAGGAAAAGGGAGACCTCGCAGCACAAAGTGCCCGTGACAACTTCTAGATAAACTTTGATAATTCTGTATGAAGAAAATGTGACATTGTGTCGGAAATGCCTGATTCCGTGACTTTATGATATGATGTACCATGAAACCATCCCAAATATGCGTATCTAACTGACAAGGAGAGTATCGGGCTTTCGGGTCACCGATCTGGACCAAACTTGATACGTATGTTCTCTGGAGCTATAGTGACCATACGCAAAAAGTTTTAGGACCTAACACTCCCTCAGTCCCAAGATAATCACATTATAAGGTTACTTAACTTTATACTTATAATGATATTTTCACTTACCAGGGGACATATGAGAACCGGGTCACCAATCTCGAACAAACTTTTTTTGATGTTAGTTTGGCTCAAGAATAGACTGTGCCCACAGTCTCAGGGACCAACACTCCCAAACTCCAAAAACATCAATTATTATAGCTTGGATGGAGCCGTACCTCTCGTCACAAATGACAATATGTCATCTGAGGCGTATTTCCCTCACTGCACTGCACTTTCACTGTTATAACTTGAATACCACATCACATTTTATCCTAGAAATTACGTGTATGCTCAACAAATCTTACTTCCATGTCTTACTCACATGGAGTAAAACATGAAAAGGGTGAACCCTATACTTCAGATAAATAATGTTAGTCATTTACGATGAGTTAAAGTTAAGATGAGGCAGTTTTATAAAAGTGCATATGTATATAGGCTAGCATATATATATATATATAATAATTATTGGTAGCACTTTTGAAAAATAAACACCTGATCAGTGTGAACAAATATATCCTTTGCTGGAAAAATCCAATTCATGTAAATTTACAATATTATGTAAACATATCTCTGACCGGTTGGGTGGCGGATGTGTGCTTGTGTTCGGTACACATAAGCTGTCTAACTGGAATGAACGTTCGGAATGTCTTGTGTTCGGACACGCTTGTGTGTTCATTCAATCTTTGAATTAAGTTATGCTTGTTGTTCGGTAAACTTATGTGAAGATGACCTATGGCAAACATGATCATGTAACAAAGTAAAATTTCGAGTACAAAATTATTAAAATAATTGGCTAAGTGTGTTATTAATCTGCAAGAAAGTGATCAGTGAAATACCATAGTTCTATGGTATGAGGATCAAGTCTTGGCAGAAACACCAGCCATAATGCCAAGGCCGAGGTCAGAGGACGACTCGATTCATGAACAAAGTATCTCAATAATTGATAATGGGATTGACATAAGATGTGATGTTGAGTCCCAGAAGGAGAAAGATGAGAAAGAAGATGAGAGAGAAGAGGAGAAAGATGAGTCAGAGGATACAATCTTGGCCAAGCTCAATAAAATTGAGTCCATGATCGAGAGCGTCAAACAAACAAGTAAAGATAAATTGGGAATGTGAGTAACCGAAAGGTTGTACCTAATCACAGATTGTTGAAATCTAACCAAATCCAAATGCACCAACCATTTGAACATAATAATGATGAGTCTCTTGAATCTCGTACAGTAAATAATACTGAAAAGAGAGTAGCCACACTAGAGAACACATTGGCAGGTACATCCATTTTCGTTGAGGGACTTTCTGAGAGTATCAATAGGTTGATGGACGTAAGGGAGAAGAAGGAGAGTGTTAACAACCAAAGATTTTCAAAACTTGAAGAAGAAACAAAAATCAGTCAGAAGGAGAGATTAGACCAAAGTATCAAGTTCCGAAACCTTATGACTACTGTCAGAGAGGACTATGCGAAACAACTTGATAAGGTCAACGGAATTGTCAAGGGCCTGACAAACCTGTACAACAGAGAGGAGAGTGAAGATGAGAGCTTAATTACCTCTGTAGATGACGAAAAGGTGAGAAATAAAAACATGGTTCAAAATAATGGAGTAAAATCAAAAGGTAATAGCAAAAATTCCAATTCAGTAAAGATGAGAGAACAAAGTAAAAATTCAGAGAGAAATTCAGATGAGGAAACTCCAGCTCAGACACGGAATAAAGATAACTTTGGAAGTAGAGATATTCATGACACTTTGAAACTAGAATTCATTAAAAGTGCTAATATGAAAAGAGATTATAAATTAACGAATGAGATGAGATTTGAACATTTTTTGGATTATTTTGTGTCAGAGCTGAGAGCCTGTAACTTCTCACACACTATTGATCAAAACAGCGTTTTGCGTGTGGATGAGACAGGTTTAGAGAATCACAAGTACCAGAACTCGTGACATCCTAATAAATCAAAGCAGGCGAGGTAAATTTAGCATCTTACACTATACGCAAATCGCTATATAATATGGAATATATAATTGGAAAAGAAACGGCTGTCGAATTTTGCGAGAGATGTGAAAGTGTTGTAAGAAACTATGAAAACTCTCCCGGCGCCAAGCTATTATCGGGAGACGAGAAAAGAGACGCGTTTTATAATGCTGTTATGGTATCAGTGCCTACAGCTCAAATTATTGAATTTGTTTCAAAAAGACACAATGGCAAAAGTACTTCATACAATGAACTAAAAGCAATTGTTGTACAGGAAAAGCAGGTGAGAAAATTAAACTCTAACACTATCCCAAGGAGCGCAAATCAGGCCAACCTATCCTCGATCCGATGGTATGAGTGCCAGAGCTCAGGGCACATTGCAACTGACTGTCCCAACAAAGGAAAAGGTGTCCGGTGCTACGGATTTGGGCACAAGGCTTCTGAGTGTTCAAAGTGCTCCGGAAAACGGGAGAGGAAGGTATGACAATAAGACTAAGAGATCTCATAACTCAAATGGTGGTGGGCCTGTGAGTGGTGTGAAAAGGAAGAGTAATAACGATGAGAATGCGACGGGTGCGAAACGTGGTCGAATGTCGAGAGGACGTGGAAAATCCAATTACCAAAACACTGGAAATCGGAAGCAACAAAACGGAGTGAAAGGTGAGAACCAAACGGCAAGCGTTTATAACATAAGTAGTGAACAAGATCAAATTTTCTCCAAGTTTCTAGCGGATTCCGGCGCTACGGAACATATAACTAATTCCAAAAATGATCTTCACGTCTCTTGATGAAAGCGATTATGGCGTGATAAAATGCGCTAACAAAAACGGCTCAGCTGACATAAACACAGAAGGCGCGGGTACAATATTTATGAGAATGAATAACGGAGAAATTCTATAAATTGAAAGAGTCATTTTCGCCAACGCGTTAGAAGATAATCTCTTGTCGTTACGAAAATTCGCTGATATGGGACTAGCTATATATTTAGATAGTACCAAAATAAATATCTTTCACCCCTGCTCAAACGAAACACTCCTATCAGACATATACAGACGACCTTATTGGCTAATAGAACTAAAAATCAGTAAAGATTTGCCCAATAACGAGACTGTCACACAGAAAATAAACAGGCAAATATTTGCCAATACAGTAGATGCGAACCCAGATGCGAAAAGATATAATACACGAAGTGTGACAACTCAGTTTCAGTCTTTACCAGGATCTGTTCAGGTGCCTGGTAGCAGTGGAGAGTTTGAAATCCCAATAGATGAGAGTGATAGGGCAAAGGTGAAAAAACTAACAGAAGATGAGTATAAATGTGAAGATGTGAGAATGGAAGATGTGAATGATCTTGAAAATAGAATAATTGAGAAAAATATAAAATTACTTGACTTATCGAACTTTGATATATCTATCACAGACAGAAAATTTTATAATATAGATGAGGCCCCCATAACAGAAGTTAATCCTGACGAATCCCCTTTTTCATTGGATACAAGAAGGTTTCTCGAAAAGAACAAAGCCATGCTGTGGCACGTAAGATTTGGTCATGCTTCAATTGCCTATCTCAAGGTATTGCAAGCTAAATTCCCCAAAAATAAAGTACTGCAAGATGCAATATGCACTGCATGGCCCATAAGAATGAAACTGGGTATTGTCTTGGAAGATATCTAAGGAGCGCAAGAAATCTTTTAGGGTATGACGCAAAGGTGTGTTATTTGCGCTCGGACCAAGGGACTGAGTATACAGGTGGATACACGGTAGAAGTATTGAATAATTTGGGCGCAGAATTACAACTAGCAGCCCCAGACACGCCTGAACACAATGGTGTGGCAGAGCGATTTAACCAGACAATTCAGAAGAATGTGAGAACATATATTTACGATGCGAAGTTACCAGAAAATCTGTGGGATATAGCATTGACAGCTGCTGTATACGTATATAATCGGACTCCGCATAAATCGAACCAAATGGTGGCACCTCTGGAAAAGTTTGCTCCCCAACATAATTTCAGTATTGATCAGATCAAAAGATTTGGATGCCTGGCTTATGTGAAATTTCAGAAAAAAACAGGCCCAAAATTCAGATATGAAGGAAGGCGAGATATTCTGGTGGGCTACACACCAACAGGTTATATTTTGTTGAAACCAAAAGAAGGAAAATTTTATAAAAGCCGAGATGTGAGGTTTAATGAAAAACTGGTTTACGGAGACAAATATAACAAAAATGGAATAAAAGATTTTCCTATCGTAAGCAATGATCTGAACAAAGATGAGTGGTTTGTCAAATCTGAAATGAATGAAAGATGCGAAGAATTTTCAAAACAGGAGGGAGAATCCATACAAACTTTAAAACCGGAGGGAGAGAGAGATCAAGAGAAAAAGAGGCAGACCCCGTAAAACTGTAACTGTCGTTACCAAAAATGTAGATGAGAAACGTGAGCTTATTAACGATGTCAGTTTCTCGAGTCTGCCCCTTGATGAGAATATCAAAGCAAATGTTATGCTGTCACATTACATATCAGATGAGATAGATGAGAGTAAAATCAATTCTAATGATGAGATTTTTCATGCCTTGCTTGCTGATATCAACTCTGATCCCTCTAACTATAAAGATGCAATGAATTCAGATGGGAAAAATTGTTGGAAGTCAGCAATTAAAGATGAGTTAAATTCTATGAAGAAAAATAATGTCTGGGAAATAGTTAAAATACCTACAAAGATGCGTGATGGAGGAAAGGCAACGATAATTGACTCAAGATGGGTATTTAAACGAAAACTGGATCCAGAAGGTAATACCAAATACAAGGCGAGATTGGTTATCCGTGGGTTTAAGGATAAAAACTTCTATGAATTAAGCGAGACGTACGCACCTGTGTCAAGGTTGACACTTGTGCGAGCTGTGATAGGTATTATCAATAAGTTCAAATTACTTGTTTGTCAAGCTGATGTTAAAACAGCTTTCCTGAACGGCGTCCTTGATGAGGAAATATATATGGAAATACCTGAATGAGCGGAATTTACAGAGGAGCAAAAACGAGACCAAGTGTGTCGGGTTATGCGTGCCCTATACGGATTACGCATCAGCCCGAAGAAATGGAACAATAGATTCACTGAAGCAGCCAAAGATCTAGGCTTGTGAAATTCAGATCTAGAACCATGTTTGTTCACTTGGCGAGAAGGTACAAAATTTCTGATTGTACTTCTCTATGTCGACGACCTACTTATGGCGAGTAACGATGAGAGAAAATTGAAAGAGGTCACAAAAAAGCTCAGTAAAGAGTTTGAAATGAACATCCTAGGTGAGCCCAAGGAATTTCTCGGTATCAGCATAAGGCGAGATATTGAAAACAAAATTATCGAGCTGAGCCAAACGAAATACATAGAAAATATCCTTACTAGGTTTGGATTCAGTGAATCATATCCGCAAAGGACACCTATGATCACTACTCAAGTGAATAATAGGAGCAGAAAGATGAGAGAAACGGATGCTTATGATGAGTTACCTACAAAAACTAAAACCAAGGAAAATGTTCCTTACAGAGAAGCCGTGGGAAGTCTGTTATATCTGGCAGGCGCGCCAAGACCAGATATTTCATATGCAGTGAACATTCTGAGCAGACATCAAGTAAGTCCAACTGAGGATGATTGGAAAATGGTTAAGAGAGTGTTCCGTTATTTGAAGGGAACTAAAAATCTGAGCTTGAGATATAAAGGTGAGACAGAAGATATCCAAGCCTTTTCAGATGCAAGCTTCGCTGATTGCAAGAACTCGCTCACTACGTGTGGTTTTGTTATAAAACTGTTCGGAGATGCGATAGTGTGGTGAACCCACAAACAGTCATACGTGGCACTGTCTACTTGTCAGGCAGAATACGTAGCGATGAGTGAGGCGAGTCAAGAAATGCTTTCTATATACAACTCTCTTAGAATGATTTTGGTCGAACCTCCGTTACCAATTATTCTGTGGTGCGATAATAAAGCTGCGAAAACAAATTCTGAGACGAGTGGAGGGAAAAAAATGCGACATTTGATAGATGCGAAAGAAAGCCATGTAAAAGAGTGTGTTCAAAGGAAACTGGTTGTTGTAAATTGGGTAGAGTCTAAGAAACAAATCGCAGACATATTTACTAAACGTCTTCCTTTTGAGTCTCACAAATATTTAGTGACTAAGTTGATGAATTATGATATTAATTATTAATCGTTATGTCACAGAAAATAAAAAAGGTGTGAAAGATGAAAGACGGTGAGGAACCGGAGGATCTCATGGGAGGGAGTGTTGGATATGGGCAATTCTCTGTGGGATCGAACATGAAAAAATTTGATTTGGCTCAAAATTTTTTTGTAAGTTCTAGGGCATCAAGCCGATTTCCCAGAATTTTTTTAGATTTTTTCGAGCACTTTAACCCCCTTTAATAAATAGGCAAAGTTGCTGATTTTGCTGTTTTTGCATTTTCAGAGGCATTTTCAACCTTAATTTACACCCTGAAAATGACCTCTGAGGCAAAAAATGAATGGGACACTTTTTCCTGCAAATTGCCTGAATTTTATAGAAAAATTATCTCCAAGGTCATTGGAGCACACTAAGTACTCCACATTACCAATTGGAGCCTCTATTTTTGAACCCTGGGAGTTCGCTCGTCAAGCCCCACACCACATGGGTACTAAAAGTTGTCCCAACTCATACCACATACAGCCTATATAGTGAAAAAATGGGCCTGGACTCTGGAAGCTCCCAAAAAATTAATATATTAACTAAAATACGGGTAAAAACAGGCTAAAATGACAATTCAAGGGGAGCCTTGTACCGCCAACACTTTCAATTTTTGCAAACACTTGTCTGTGGTGTTATTACAATTATCCACTGTAAAAACTCACATTCTATCATACTAATACATATCCTGAGTTGTCAATATCATATTTATATAGATCAAGCATTACTATACTACTTGACGCCACCTAACTTTCAGTAGTTACATGTATTGATGGTCAATATATTGTCTCTATTGTGTTAAAATGTACAAGAAACTACTAATAAAGTACATTGTCATGAATTGCATTCACTCGATGAGAAAGATTAATCCAGAAAGTAAATTGTAAGCTGTGCATTACACGTACACCTTATAACACACTAGGCAGTGCATAGATATCATATGATTTTTTTAATATCAACAAGAAAATCTTGAAGTTCACTAAACATGGGTAATATTCATGAATGTGGGACTCATGAAATCCACTCATATTGTATAAACTGCATAGCTGAGGTCCAGGCAGCTATTGCCTGGTGGGCTCAAACTACAACTTCAAGTTATTTACTCATGGAATTAGCTAATGTGAATCAATCCACTTGAGAGTATGATCACTAAATGCGCAATTTGATAAGGAATTCAAATATATATAGTTTGCCTGTCCAGAAATGAGTTTGGAGCTTCCAAAGTAGCTTTGCATGTCTAAAAGTCTATGGTCGGTAACCTAACCTTTGCTATACATGGGTCATATATATCTCCAGTATAGGCAAGTATAACGTTCACAAAGTGGTTTATAAATTCATTTAAACGCTGGCAAACCATATATATTTGAATTCGTTATCAAATTGCGCATCTAGTGATCATACTTTCAAGTGGATTGATTCATATTATCTATTTTCATGAGTAAATAACTTGAGGTTGTAGTTTGAGCCCATCCGGCGATAGCTGCTTGCACCTTAGCTATGCAGTTTATACAATATGAGTGGATTTCATGAGTCCAATATTCATGAATATTATCCATATTTAGTGAACTTCAACATTTTCTGGTTGATATTAAAAAAATCATATGATATCTATGCACTGCCTAGTGTGTTATAAGGTGTACGTGTAATGCACAGCTTACAATTTACTTTCTGGATTAATCTTTCTCATCGAGTGAATGCAATTCATGACAATGTACTTTATTAGTAGTTTCTTGTACATTTTAACACAATAGAGACAATATATTGACCATCAATACATGTAACTACTGAAAGTTAGGTGGCGTCAAGTAGTATAGTAATGCTTGATCTATATAAATATGATATTGACAACTCAGGATATGTATTAGTATGATAGAATGTGAGTTTTTACAGTGGATAATTGTAATAACACCACAGACAAGTGTTTGCAAAAATTGAAAGTGTTGGCGGTACAAGGCTCCCCTTGAATTGTCATTTTAGCCTGTTTTTACCCGTATTTTAGTTAATATATTAATTTTTTGGGAGCTTCCAGAGTCCAGGCCCATTTTTTCACTATATAGGCTGTATGTGGTATGAGTTGGGACAACTTTTAGTACCCATGTGGTGTGGGGCTTGACGAGCGAACTCCCAGGGTTCAAAAATAGAGGCTCCAATTGGTAATGTGGAGTACTTAGTGTGCTCCAATGACCTTGGAGATAATTTTTCTATAAAATTCAGGCAATTTGCAGGAAAAAGTGTCCCATTCATTTTTTGCCTCAGAGGTCATTTTCAGGGTGTAAATTAAGGTTGAAAATGCCTCTGAAAATGCAAAAACAGCAAAATCAGCAACTTTGCCTATTTATTAAAGGGGGTTAAAGTGCTCGAAAAAATCTAAAAAAATTCTGGGAAATCGGCTTGATGCCCTAGAACTTACAAAAAAATTTTGAGCCAAATCAAATTTTTTCATGTTCGATCCCACAGAGAATTGCCCATATATAAGTATCATTCGGCCCTCCTCTCCTCTCCGCCGGACACGGCGAGCGCTGACGCTGTCGCGCCGATCGTCACTAGTCCCGCGACTGCCGTGAAGCACGGACGCACTCACACGGTTGTGTTTTATACAGCAAGTCGCGTATATAATAAACTATTAGAATCTAACTCGGAACGCCTTTTTATTTACCTGCCCCACGTAATAACCATCAAATATCATACTTCAACCAATTATATCAAAACTCATCTACTCACAGTTTTCTTCTTGCCTCGAAACAATTTCTGGCCCTGTACAGCATACCTGGAACACAAAAATTATCACAAAGCAACATATTAGAAAAGATATATGCACACAGGTAAATGTTAAGTTTACTTATCTGAATTCCCTTGCGTCTTGAATGAAAATCCATCAGCTGCTGCACACGATGAAGCTCCAAACTTGCAGGTGAAGACTGTGGTGGAAATTAATCTGGAAACTTTTCTTACAATTACTCAAACTGTAGTGAGTAAGCAATGTCTACCTGATGAGTACACATCACATGTCTAACTAAATATGGTGTTTACAAACAACGCCTATGGAACCTGCAGCGCGAAGTCGGTAACACAGGTACTGCGCTGCAGGTTACCATAAGTGTCGTTTGTAAACACAGTCAGTTAGACATGTGATGTGTACTCATCAAGTAGACATTGCTCACTCACAACAGTTTGAGTAATTGTAAGAAAAGTTTCCAGATCAATTTCCACCACAGTGTTCTCCAGCAAGTTTGGAGCTTCATCGTGTGCAGCAGTGATGGTTTTTCATTCAAGACGCAAGGGATTTCAGATAAGTAAACTTAATCTTTGCCTTTCTACATATATTTTAGAAAGATATTTCTTCGTGATAATTTTTGTGTTCCAGGTATGCTGTACAGGGCCAGAAATTGTTTCGAGACAAGAAGAAAACTGTGAGTAGATGAGTTTTGATATAATTGGTTATAGTATGATATTGGTCGACACGTGTACAGTTTTCATGAGTGAAAATCAATTCTGACACTGAATTGTCGTCTAATGATACTACATTTGTTGTCTTTGTGCTTGGATACGCGTTGTTATTGCTTCAGTATCCAAGCATAGAGTGAAAAGTCGATTAGCGTTGATTTTTTCATATATTTCATGTTTTACTCCATGTGAGTAAGACATGGAAGTAAGATTTGTTGAGCATACACGCAATTTCTAGGATAAAATGTGATGTGGTATTCAAGTTATAACAGTGAAAGTGCAGTGCAGTGAGGGGAATACGCCTCAGATGACATATTGTCATTTGTGACGAGAGGTACGGCTCCATCCAAGCTATAATAATTGATGTTTTTGGAGTTTGGGAGTGTTGGTCCCTGAGACTGCGGGTACAGTCTATTCTCGAGTCAAACTAACATCAAAACAAGTTTGGTCAAGATTGGGGACCTGGTTCTCATATGTCCCCTGGTAAGTGAAAATATCATCATAAGTATAAAGTTAAGTAACCTTATAATTTGGTTATCTTGAGACTGAGGGAGCGTTAGGTCCTAAAACTTTTTGCGTATGATCACTACAGCTCCAGAGAACATACGTATCAAGTTTGGTCCAGATTGGTGACCCGAAGGCCTGATACTCTCCTTGTGAGTTCCTAACCATGCAGGAGAAGTGACACACCTGGACACTGCATGACAGATGGAGCGTGACGGTCAGGGGGAAGTTCGTTATGTTTCACAGTACGCTCATACTGACTTGTGCGTCACATCTCTCATCACAATTTTTTTCTACTCACGATCAGTATGAATTGTAGATGTTTGGTGTTACTAGGAGAGTGCAAACCCTCCGGGTCACCAATCTTGACCAAAATTTGAGGGATTTCTCCTGATACTATCACCAGATATCCCTGAAAGAGATCCTAAGGGTCTCAAGCGCTAACCAGGTTATCATGGGGAACATGTTATACCACTTCCCACCCAACAAAACACGCATTTATCTTGAGCCCACCCATGAATATATATCAGAATATATATTCTACACTTGAAAAAGAAAGGAAATACCGTCAACACTACTTTTTTCTTCCCTACAGTCCAGAACACTTGAATTTTTGACGTTAAACAGTCGTATCTATTCAAAACTGTGTCTAGACTTATAATATCCTCATGCGTGTGGATATTTCTTAAGCCTATGGGACTGATGGGCACATGAGACAGAAAAAATGTACCTACTCACGTTAAGTAACATGCGCTTCATAGATATGATTCTGCAAAATAACCTATCCCTTACATGCATGTTGACAACACTGCAAGTTTGTTGGGGATTAGTTTTTGCGCAAACCTGTTCCTTTTTCTTGAATCACCATTATGTTCACCAGCTCTCACTGAATGTGTAGCCTCCAGCATTCACAGAAATGACGTCCTATGAAGGAGAAAAATAACACTCCAAGCCTCGTCCACTCATGATTGTACTCTTGAAGTACCTGAAAATAAAAACACAAAGAATCATTTTGTTTGAATTTAAAGGTTAAAAGTACGAAAAATCTAGTTAAACTAACAGAGAAAGAGAGTTTCAGAGCTATATAAATTCAACTATAGTAGGAATTAGACACCCAAAACCAAAGGTTAGGTTACACTATGTACTTATCTGATGATGGATGACCCTTTCTGCAGCAATCAGGGTTCCTTCATAATCCGGTAGGAGAATTTTCCTAGACCCAAATTTTAGAAAGAGTTTCACTTCCACAGCACTATCCATAGTTGTACACAGAGTTACACAGCACCACATGTTCCGAACCAAAACAACAGGATAAGTGTGTATATAATTCTTTATCAAATTATTTGGAAAAAGCGATTCAATATTAAAGTGAGTTGGATATTAACAATATTTTTTAATTATTATTTAATAATTATTTGATAATTATTTAATTATTTAGAACAATAATCAATATATATATAATAAGAGATTATTACATACTCATCGATAATTTAACAATAGTCAACATTATTTAAATTATATTTTGAAAAAATAAAATGTTCGAATATTGATGAAATATTTATCACATAAATTAGATATAATTATTGATTATTGTTTTTATTTCAACATATTAATTTATAGTTACATATAACCATAATTAAAAAAAATATTGTGGCTATTGTTAAATTATCGAAAAAATTAAATAATTAAGATAAATGCGTGTTTTGTTGGGTAGGAAGTGGTATATCATGTTTCCCATGATAACCTGGTTAGCGTTTGAGACCCTTATACATTCTATAAGGGAAGTAGGCCTAAAGAGCGAGGCTTCACATCACTTTTTTAAGGAAGGATATTGTAGTTTTAGCATGGGAGTGTTATGGCCCGGCCTGCCCCGCGCCAATATTCTCAAATCTCGAGCGCAGTGCGAATTTGCGAAGCACTCCTCTCCACATTTCACCTGAGCTTCACTGAACAGCTCCGTTGGGATTAAATGTGTGGGAGCATGGGCGGAAATGCACTGAGCAAGACGCCGATGCGACGGACGGCAGCTCACACGAAAAGCGCAACTTCAGGCTCTACATTTCGCAGCTGCCGGAGTTTTGCGATAAGGTGGCCATAGGATATCTTTCTATCAGCCTATATAATGTTACCGAGCAGCCAGCAGGCGCTCGAGCGAGTCGTGAGAATGAATGTATAAGGAGAGAGAATAATTGTAGGATTTATAATGAATTGTAAATAACGAGGGGATACCACAGTCTCCGGATCCTGTATTTTGACTGAACCTGCTTTAATGTGCTCTATACCACAGCCGTATAGACCGATTTCAGGGATTTTGACCAATGGGCCTCCTATAGAAGTTATGGATTCATCAAGTTCCAGAAAATACTGATATTTCTAAGTTTCCTCATATTTATGACATATTGCTGGCTGACTCATCGAGTGAGCTTGCTTAAGCTTCTATACGCATTGTTAAAACTAGAATCGTGAATTCTACATGCTTCCTTACTATCAATAGCATTTTCACTCTTTATCATCATCTTATTTGTCACTAGCTCACATATTATCTGAATCTCAATAGCATACGATGAATAGATTGATCAGCTACAGCTATCTGTGACCTGGTGCCCGTTTGCACCAGGTTCACGTTGGGGATTGGCTCGACCGCGGGCACTCCGTATTTATAACAGGCGCCAGGAGTGCCGCGGCTAGCTCTACTCGCGGGAGCACGGGGGACTCGCTCGGGGGGGAACGGCCGCGCGCGGAGACTCGAACGGAGTCTGTCCGCGCGCTCGCTTTGCCGTGACGTCGGGGAGGGGGACGCGAGGGGAGAGGCCCGGGCCAGGGCCGGAGCCCGTCGTTCCTGGGGGTGTGTTGGCGCGGTCGCCAACACACACGTTCACTGGGGAGGTGTCGGCGCGCTCGCCGACACGCACGTTCGCTGGGGGGGGGGACACCGGGGCCGCGACGCGCACACCAAACCTTGCCGCTGTTTGCCGTCTCGCTCGTCCTCGGCTCGGCTCTGCTGCTGGCTCTGCTGCTGGCTGTGGCGATGGCGACGTCGTCGACCTCGGCGTCCTGGCTCACGCACGCACACACGCTCACGCTCACTTTCGGCTCGATCACACTGGGACTCGCGCGCGTCGCGTGTTGAGAGCTGCGGGCACCGGACGAGAATGGCCGTCCGCCTCGTGTCTCGCTCGCGGCCTCGCGCGCCGCCGGAACTCTCGCGCGCCGCGGCTCGCGTACTCGCTGGAGAGTGCTGCCCTCCCGAGCCGGCGGCTGCCGTACCGGCCGGATCGGAGAGGAGCAGCCTCTCCGTCTACAGTGACGGGTTTCCCCGTCACATATCTAAATCTCAGCATCAACATTTCGTCGCCTGGGGGGAAAAAGCAACGATCTCAGAAACGCGCTAAAGAAAGATCTATTTCGACTTAAGCGAAATAAAAAGATCTATTTCAAATTGAGCGAAATAAAAAGATCTATCTCGAATCGAGCGGAATAAAAAGATCTATTCCGAATCGAGCAGTATAGAAAGATCGTTTTCAAATCGACTTTTAAAGAAAGATCTAACTCAGATTTTACATTATAGAAAAATCTATCTCATGTTTAATTTTATTTTGCGGCGTTTTTTCGAGTTCGGAGTTGATGCGGTACGCGCGTACTTCAGTGCGATTGCTCATGTGCGTGTGTGTGTGTGTGTGTGTGTGTATGTAAATATGTGTGTATGTGTGTGTGTGTAAGGACACATCTGGATGTAATATGCCAAGTTAACTATTTACGTCAAACAGTTTTTGCCTTGATGGTTTCTCGTAGAAATTTGTATACATGTGTTTTTGAGGTCGCTGATAACGAGTCCCGCCTCAAATGTTGAAAATTCAAATTAGAGCCTATAAGATCACCTGACAAAATTTTGGAAAAAATTGGAATTTTTTTAAAAATTGGTATTTATGTGTTTTTGAGGTCGCTGATCACGAATCCGGCCTCAGATTTTGAATATTTAAATTAGAGCCTCTAAGATCACTTGATATTTGGAAAAATTGAGCTTTGTTGAAAATTGGTATACATGGGTTGTTGAGGTCGCTGATCCCGAATCCGGCCTCAGATTTTGAAAATCCAAATTAGAGCCTTTTAGATCACTTATCAAAAATTTGGAAAAAAACTGAATTTTGTTGAAAATTGGTATACATGGGTTTTTTAGGTCGCTGATCACGAATCCGGCCTCAAATTTTGAAAATTTAAATTGTTGAAAACATTATGTTGGTTATACGTTTAATATGACTCTCGTCTCTACGTGCTCAAGGTTAAGGCTGATATCAGTCTGAGGCAGGATTCGTAATCAGTGACCTCAAAAACTCATGCATACCAATTTTCAATTAAATTCAATTTTTTTTCCAAATTTTTGGTCAGCGACCTCAACAACTCACGTATACCAATTTTCAACAAAGTTCAATTTTTCCAAATATCAAGTGATCTTAGAGGCTCTAATTTGAATTTTTAAAAATGAGGTGGGATTCGTTATCAGCGACCTCAAAAACACATGTATACAAATTTCTACGAGAAACCATCGAGGCAAAAACTGTTTAACGTAAATAGTTAACTTGGCATATTACATTCAGATGTGTCCTTACACACACACACATACACACATATTTACATACACACACACACACACACACACGCATATAAGCAATCGCACTCAAGTGCGCGCGTACCGCATCAACTCCGAACTCGAAAGAACGCCGCAAAATAAAATTAAACCTGAGATAGATTTTTCTATAATGTAAAATCTGAGTTAGATCTTTCTTTAAAAGTCGATCTGAAAACGATCTTCCTATACTGCTCGATTCGGAATAGATCTTTTTATTCCGCTCGATTCGAGATAGATCTTTTTATTTCGCTCAATTTAAAATAGATCTTTTTATTTCGCTTAAATCGAAATAGATCTTTCTTTAGCGCGTTTCTGAGATCGTTGCTTTTTCCCCCAGGCGACGATTTGATCACACCTATTACTGAATGAACTTCAAAGCCCTTAAACCAGTTGACAAACAATCATTTATCACAGTTTTCAGACTATTCAACATTGAAATGAATCTATCCCCTCATATTACTTAGGATATTACAAATTATGTATTGATTCTAGAAATTTATATTAATTATAGATTAGAATACATACATGTATAATGTAATTGATGCGTGTTACTGACTGGATACTGCGAATGAGAATGTTAAATTCATTTGTGCAGTATAATGTATGTTGTCGTCAATCCTTATTATACGAGTAAACTTAACTTAGTTCTCTTTCGGCTATTGGTGAAATGATTTGAATCGAGGAAAATCTGTTTTCTCTGTGCTTTTCTGATATCGAAGAGTTTGATTGATGTTATAGATTGAGCTTTATAGGTTGTCAATTGATTGCGTACTCTTGAAGCCGCTCCTTGGTAGTATAGTCAACTCGTTAGGAGGACTATTGGATGTTAGGCTCGGCAGACTCATAGCTGAGATGAGAGTTGGCTGAAACATAATTGTGGCTTCCCTTTCGATGCTCTTAAATTCATATGCTCTCTCCCTGTTGTATGAAACAATATCAACCGTCTTGGGCTTTCCTGTTGACAGTCTATTCTTAATTAGTGTAATAACCCTTCCTACGACTATAATTTTCTATATGATTATTAATATGATTGTAAGAGCCTAACCGTTATGTAAAGGGGCGGTTGAGCAAAATACCCCTGTATTGGTGGGAATGTTTTGCGACGGCTCGAGGCCGGGGAGCACGATTATCGTCCGGAGCCCGCAACAAGCAACACGCGACCGCAAACCCGAGATCTGAGTGCCCGAGTGAGTGAGAGGGCGAGAGAAGGACACGTGTGCGTGCAATTTGAAAATTATCCATATCAAAGACATACATTATTCTTCACAAGGGAGAATTCTTTCTATGATCTTCAGTTCAAACAAATAAAAATCAAGTATAAACATTGATTTCAAGTTTATATAAAATTCAAGAAATATGAATGTAATGTAATACATCTGGATATATGTAAATTTTCTGCAATAAATATATATTTTTCATTCAAACAGACAAATTCAAATTCATTTCCAGATAATAGATTTTAATTCAAATCAAATCCGTCAATTAATTTCAACAATGAAAAATAAAAAAAATGTACACATCCAAACGTTTTATTCAATTGAAACGCCTACTTAATTATTATCGCTAATACTTAAAAGTAAACGTCTTAACTAATCCTCGTTGCGGACTACACGGTGTAATGAGTCCGATCTGGAACAGCAGGATCAGGATTCGTTGTCTTGAAATTAAATAGGTTCGCAGTGGTAATCGTATGAGAGGTTAAATTGAAACACATAAGTCACAGTATATTTATCATTCATAAAAATATTTATTTCCTATAAAATACATGCTAAACTTATGACTCTAAATTCATCGATTTGACTTTATTTTCTTTCAGAAGAAATTGACTTTACGTTAAATAAAGATTGAAATAACTGATTTATCAACGACTTAAGGTAACGGATCCAAGAACGGAATGACTATCTATTCATCGATACTTGGAGCTTTCGTTTCCTACTCCTTCCAAACAACGAGTGATAGCATCATCATACGATTCCGGATTACACGGACTAATATCTTTTTACTAAGTCCGAATCCAGTCAATTCTCAACGGCTTTCATTGCTTACTCCTCGTTGGGAATTGTACAGATACTTAACTTTGACAAAAGATTAACATTATTTAACACTGGTCATAATGCCAGGTCCTCAGGTATTTGTTGTGATTGCCCCAAATGAATCAATCCAATATTTATCGTATGAAGTTTTCGTATTCTACTCTGTTCATCCGATAGGTAAAGGTAAATAGATTCATTTGGTTTTCCCACGTTTCTCAGAATCCATGTCATCCGTTTCTGATTATTTTCTTGTTCGTGCTAGATGTAGGAAATTCTACGGGATAGGTTTCCAACAGTTTAAACATTCAAAGTTAGTCGGAAATTCACCACACCATTTGTTAATCGCTCACTCAACTTAGAATTATTTTCAACCTTTTTAAACGGAGATCTATGTCTCCTACTCTAGTTGGCCATGCCGCTATCGTTTCAGTCTTAGCAGGACACCCTGGCTAACACCTACTCTGATATTTTGGTTGCGTAATTCCAAGTATCGCGTTCAACGGGATGAGTGAGCTTCTATCATTCATTTCGAACTAAGTCCCCGGGACTTATACTCCGAATGATAGAATGAGAGAGTCACTTGTTCATTGATTGCGGGCCACCTCGACAATCAACTACTCTGGTGATGGAAGTCTCTCAAGGATTAGGATATTGTAAGGAGGTTATGTTACCCTTATACCTTGCTTCGTGTTAATCTAATGCTGGAATTCCTCTGATGTCTTCTCTCGATTGTGGTTCTGGATCAAGTGACCGAGTCCTCTCCGGGAGCCCTATTTATACCCATTGAA
>JAJGQD010000238.1:0-28821 GCA_020882685.1 Aphelinus atriplicis
TCTAACTACGTTCCTCAGTGCATCCCTGAACAATGGTAGTGTATCGGGGTTTCCATCGAATTCTGGAATGCTGTTGAAAGCCTGATTCAAGGTAATTCGGATATTCGGTTCGTAATATGACCCGTTTCCTGTCCATTCCCTCGAGCCCGTCATTCTAACATTTTGAGGGTCCGCCTCAATCCTCTGATCTGATATTCTGCTCCTACTGAGTTATTTCCATTTTGTTCATTCGTCATTTTATTCTCACTGTTTCCTCTGTCCTGCGGCTTAACTTCCCACATGCTATTGTTGCGTATATCTTCCTCCTCTTCTTCCTCCATCAGCTCTTGTTTCCGCCGCTCGCTCCATCTTTCTATAAATTCTCTGTTTGATTCTAGAAGCCTATTCCTTTCTTCGTTAAATCTGACCGATACTTTCGATGGTGGGTATGTGATAGTCGGTTGTTGCTCCTGACGCGGTGGTCCTAAGTATCCGTTTTGTTTCCCAGGATGATCTTGGTGTTTTATTGGGCCGTCTCTCTGATACTGCTGTTGTTCCTCCTGTAATTTAACGTACTTCTGACCGAGTCCCGCTTTTATCCTTGCCATCTCCTCTCTTTCCTCTTTTCCCATTGCGAATGCTTCCAAGTCCGGAATAAGGTTACGATACTCGAGGTGTAAGTCGACCGGCGTCTCCATTGTATTGTTCGGATTTGTCTCTTTATTACAATATTCTTCCGGATAGTAATCATCGTCGTTCTGGTTTTGTTCGTTTCCAGGTACAGTTTTAGCCGTTCTCTTATAGTTTTCCGCGATATTCTGTATCAATACTTTATGTGCCTGTTCGCGATCTTTCAGTTCTTGTAATTCCCTAGCTCGCTTATTTCCCTGTTCCCGTTTGCGCTGATCCCGTTTTTCTTGAATTTTGTTACGTATAGTTTCTCTCGATTCTACCAAAAATTCAGTGTCTTTTTGGTTGCAAATATTCTACTTCATGTGATAATAGATACTCAATTCCTTCAAATGCTTTCAAAAAATCCCTTTCGTTATTGTCGTCAAGTTGAGCTATTCCTATAAGTGACGCTACCACCATCCACTTCGCTTCTATAGACGGTTGCGCCATAAGCACTCTCAAGACTGCGCTCTGTTTCCCACTTGTATAATTTTCCAAAAGACTTTCGTCAACCGGGTTCTTATCGAGTGCCGTTTTCGGATCAGATTCTGTTATCACTTGGCGCGCTCGCGTAGGATTAACCGTTTTCCTTATTGTACCATTCCCATGTGGTTGGATCCCTGATGGTGGGGGTGGTGGAATATCCTCCTTCGTATCACTTGGGGGAGCATAGCCCTGTGCCTTCTCCTCAATATTAAATTTATCGTGAAACATTTCTCCTAATCCCTCGAGTTCATCATGCAACGTATCGGTGTTCTGCTTTGACATCGTGTTTCGCTTAGCTTTACGTTTACGAAGTCATTTTACAATGCCCCGAAAAATTTTGCTAAGTTGCGCTCTGTTGCGCTTGAGACTGAAGTTCGACTTCTGGTTCGTTGACCTGTATTATTTACTCAACAAGTAGTACAGAATACAAGATTGTCTGAATAATTCGTTATTTTTACACTTAATTTAATTACAAGTCACACTCATCTAGAATAGTTTGAACTGAACTGTGAATAGTGCTTTGTATTTGTATGTTGATGTATTAATTATAATAAATTCCTTTTGAAAGACAAGACTGCATTTGAGCATAAATATAGCATCATCGCATATTTATGAAATTGCTAATGCTTGTTTCTGACGGATTCATTAAACTAAATCCACCTCTGACACGCTAACAAATTATTTTAGATGAAGATTATAATATCCAGTGGCACGCTAGTGCCACCACCTGGCGAGTAAAGCCAGCTGGTGGCAGCGTGACACTATATACATTAAGATTGGGTCATGGATTGTTCGATTTCACGAAATAACCCTGATAGGCTCAATCCGGTCTGATAATATTGTAGATTGCTCATGAAAATCGAAATTCCTGTAACGTCCCGCCGATTTTTCATACGATTTTTATTACGATTGACCCTAATAATATGCCTTGACTCCTCTCCTATATATTGTAACTAATTTGAAAAATACATGCTCTTGGAAGCAACAAGTCTTCTACGTCGCAGTAGAAACGGACTCGCTGTTATCAAAAGCATGTTAACCCAATACTGGGAATATAAACCGACTGCAGGTACCACCGCCTGCTGGTAATGAGGAGCGCCGGGTTGTGGAAGTTGGACAAAGTCCAACTCTGTAAACCGACACCTCCCTGCTTTGCCGACTCGCGGTGCTGCCTCCAAGATTTTCTGTAATACCGACATATAACCATACCCACTATCGATAATGTAGACCGCTAAAGTAACCCTAGAAGTAAGTCACCATACCGACCAGGCTCACTGTAACGCGTCATCCTCCGCTCTGACACATCCCGCTCTGCGCAAACACTCCAGAGACATAACATCCTCTCACCAACAACTCGAGACACAAACACCCAATCGTCACCCGAGACAAACACACACGCCAAAACATCTTGACTCACGCATTCTGAAACAAACACTTTCGTCAAAACATCCTCTGACGCAACCACTTTCCCTTCCTCTGCATAACAACACGCCTCCCACCCCGCATTGGTTCCCCACCACTACTAGACACGCCCACGAAACTCCTGATTGGACAGAACCACCGCGCACACTCACCGCGCATCCCCGCCGCACGCATCCTCCCACTCCTCCCACCACCTCGGCAGCTCAGTTCGAGCCAGCCGCAGAGTCAGTCGGAACTCCACAGTCAGCCTGATCGGACGTGTCAGCCTGTACTAGAATTTTAAGTTACAAGTAAATAAAAGACTTTGAAAAATTTCATTCGTATTTGTCCGTTCCGCACTCATTTGTACCCGAAAGACGCCTCGCCGGACTTGGGAGGGTCTTCATTTGTCTCGCTCGCCTTCGCCTTGCCGAATTTGCAAGGGACGCGCGGTGCAGTTCCAGAGAACCAGGACGTCTCACCGGAGATTGGGAGAGTCCACCATTGTTTTTGTCAGCCACCTTCGCCTTGCCGAACTTGCAAGGGAACGTGCCCCATCGTCGACAGGAGTCGACAGCCACTTCGCTTCGTCAGCCACCTTCGCCTTGCCGAACTTGCAAGGGAACGTGCCCCATCGTCGACAGGAGTCGACAGCCACTTCGCTTCGTCAGCCACCTTCGCCTTGCCGAACTTGCAAGGGAACGTGCCCCATCGTCGACAGGAGTCAACAGTCAGCCAAGGAGTCGACGGCCAACAAAGAAGTCGACAATCAGTCAAGGACCGACGTGCCCAGTCGGACACGCGCTGCCACGACACAGCTCTACGCCATTCGACGCACGAGTAAGTACCAGAGTGTAGTACGCGTACTTCATAATCGCGAACCGCGTTGAGCCGTGTGACGACCTGTCCCCTCACCTCCCACGATCCGCGTAAACGTGTCGCTTCCGCGACAATTGTGACGTCGGACGTAACATTCCTTCACTTTATACCTCGATTTGTCTCCTAAGATATACGTTTTTCTTGTAAAGAGTCCTGATTTGTAGGTTGAATTCAGAAAATATTTTCGTTCCAAGTGTTACGTGGCGTGGTCCTTAATTAGCTGGGTTCAGATCTCGGCTACGGTATTGACCGTAGGCGTTTTACTCGGTAAGGATCTGTGACGTGTCGAATCAGGTTATCAATAACTCAGTACTCAGGAATTGGATTAGATGTGCCTTTATTCCCTATTCACTTCACTGAGAGAGCTCGTGTAATTATTCCAAATACTAGTATACAATATGAGCGTCGGACTGTCTACCGTCTCCACGTTACCCGTGTGGTTACCGTGTCTCTCCCGTCCGTGTGACTAACGACTGACTGACGACTGACTGACCCCGAGCGTCTTGAGGCGCTCGTATTTAATCCCTCGTGGGGGTGCCGTCGCAACCCCTTGGTGGCGCGCTCGGTGGGAGGCGGTCAGTCGCCTCCCGCCGTCTCGAGTTACGCTCCGTGCGTCACGATTTCGACATCGTCCTTCCAGAACGTTCCGATATTCGTGGCGTGGCCCCGCGCAATGCGATTCTAATAATCGCGGGGCTAGCCACGTGACAAAAGTATTCTCCAAGAAATCTCGAATACGACCATCGACTGCGAGATATCTCGCATCGACTCGAACTCGCTTGTATATATATATATATATCTATGCGGTGATAATATATATATATTATCACCGCCGTATTTATTATTAATAATTAATACTGTAATGGCCTCAGGGCCTAGAGCATGATAACAAATGCGCGCACGAGGTGGTGAAACTCGTGTGCGCGGGAATGGGATCTTTGGCAGGAATAGCGTGGCAGCAAAGAATAAACACAATGGTTCTGACAAACACAACGTTTATTACTTAATCTAATGGGGAAGATACTACACAGAGGCGTCGAGCCTCGGGTCGCGTCTCGCGGGCCGGAGCGAGAGAGAGCGTGAACACGTGTTGGCCGGGAGAGAGAGAGATGTCGATCGTGCGGCACTTACTCGGCGACGTGCTCCGGCGCTGTATTCGGCTCGTCCTCGGGTCGGCCTTGGCGTGCGGTAGCGAGTCGGATCTCGTGAGGGGATGTCCGCTGGCGTCCTCGGGGTCGCGATAGCGCGGGCGGTCTCGTGGTTTCGAGGGCTCGTGGTATCGCGCGCGAGGACCGGCAATAAACTGATAAGCTTCCGCCGCGCGCTGGGCCGGCCGAGCTTACTTCGGCCGTCTTCGGCTGACGTCACGCGGCGCGATCCTCGAATTTCGTTCGCGACGCGGTCTCTCTCTCTCTTACCTTTGTCGGCAGCGCTGGCTCTCTCGCTGGACGCTGAAACATGACTCAATATTTACAAATAATATAATATTGTGGAGAGAGATATCACAGGGCCTGACAATGTAATTATCCGCCCGTGACAATATATATATATATATATATATATATATATATATATATATATATATATATATATATATATATATATATATATATGTTCTGGACTGGCGTCTGCTACACTCTACAGTAGTATAGTAACGCGAGAGCTGGAAGTCGTCGAGCTTAATTATTATATTATATTATTAAATGATCTCGCATGTACAAACGGTATTATTCGTTTTGATATTTATAAAGGATTCAAGAATGGAGAAAATGAACATAGTGAAAGTGGACAGAAAGTCGAAGAAAAACATAAAGCAAGCAGTGATCATCATAAATAAGCTACCTGAACTCCAACCTAAATATGACTGTGTAAGTATAATCATCAATCAATTACAACAAAAGGAAACACGATTGGTGTGGATTCTGGAAACCACAAGTTTTTATCTCAAAATCTCAAAATAATAATATAAAATTATCATGTTAAGAAGTATTGTCGATTCCATTTTTACTTTATTAACACATGAATTTTGTTCGGTTCGTCATTCGTGAAACACGTGCGTTTGGAACCTTCGATTTCTCTAACTCATCTGCTAAATATTTTCGGTATCTTTCTTCCTCATCAATCACTCGATTTTTATGGTCTTTTTTTATATTTTTCTATATTATTATCTTACCTACACACATAACCTTGAAAACATTCCAAGTATAGAATAGTACAAAGTTGTAATAGCTAATGTAGTACAAAAAACATTGGATTAACATGCTTTTGATAACAGCGAGTCCGTTTCTACTGCGACGTAGAAGACTTGCTGCTTCCAAGAGCATGTATTTCTTAAATTAGTTACAATATATAGGAGGGGAGTCAAGGCATATTATTAGGGTCAATCGTAATAAAAATCGTATGAAAAATCGGCGGGACGTTACACTACATGCCCTATGGAGCGACGCATAAATGAACGTGAGTCTTATTTTACGCTTATTTTCATATTTTAAATACAAATCAGTTATTGTAACGTACAAAAATGTTTTAATTCAGTCATCCGGAGAGAAGAAAATGGCTATAATGGTGTTTCCATCTCCAATTTTGATTCGCACATTCTCGAAGCGTGGGCTTTATCAATTAGATTCGTGAGACGTGCTCAAGAAATAAGATGGCTGATCGACCAAGCGGAAGATACAGAATCGCCCTTGTATACAGAGCCGGACTTGCGCGATTTGCTCAATCGTGTTCATGAAAGTTTTTTCGGCGTTCCAGAGGCTTGATTTTGATAATAATCTTCCAATAATTACGATATATGTGCAATAATTCAATTGTCTCACAATAAAAATTTTATAGAATAACTGATCAGCGTCACCTTTTTCTGTATACGCCACTTGAATCATTTTTTTTCAGGGCCTACAGTAATACGTTCTACGCGAGAAGCTATTGCGGCTGCACGTGTTAACGAAGAAGAAGAAGAAGAAGAAGAAGAAGAAGAAGAAGAGGAGAGGAGAGAAACGGGTACCCAGTTTTCTACAGCTACAGGTCAAGCGCGCCGGGGGTTACCAGCGACGAATGAGCGGCAAAACAGCCCCTACCGCGGCAACGACCGTACTGATGACAGGGGCGCTCACTCTAATGATTCTCAGCGTGAATCAGTTATTCATAGATTTCGAGTTATAGATTTCGGGATATAGATTCGGGTTATATCCCATAGTTCGTTGTTGAATGAATTCTTATGCGACAAAATTTTTCATAAAAAAAGAAATTTGAAAATGTCTGTTTGATCTTAGTCTATTCAAGTGTATGTAAGAGAATAATATAATTCAAATCGAATGTATCATTTAAAAATATCACTTCAATAGACATTTTTACCAATACACTATCGTTATATATTCGAGTTTATTTTGTCAATTATGACCCAAGAAAGTAATGAAATCTAGAATCTGATGCCAAGTATTCAACTGGTGTGATTATCCTACCACCAATCAAATATTTTTGCAAATTACACTCACAATCAATTATATGTCAAGTAAAATCTATCAAATGTACGTGAGAGAGTGATAATATGATTTTTTTTTCTTTGGTTCATGTTTCTCTGTTACGGATTTCGAACTAATATGCTATTTTTTGTAAATATATAGATGTATCACTTTCATGGCTTTTTTCATTTATTTTGTTTTTTGCTTGCCTACATTCACTATCTATATCTATATCTATATTTTCTCGACTCGTCACGTGGTTAGGTCTACACCAATCAAATTAAGAGATAAGACGCTTCACTTTGACTCCCATCACTTTTTATATAAGGAATATCTATATTTTACTCGACTCGTCACGTGGTTAGGCCTACAGCAATCAAATCACGAGTTAACTGGCTTCACTTTGACCCCCATCACTTCTTTATCTAAGGATTCCAGTTCATTTCGTAAACGATGACACGAGAAAGTAGCTAAATCTAGCATCAACTGACAAGTATTCGACTAGTGTGATAGCCCTAAAAACATTTACCTTTGAAAAAGATATACATAGACAACAAGTATGTTCCGTATCTCATTAGTCCTGGAGCTAGCGCCCTTCCCGTTGGCCAGAGGAGGTCCTCGGTAGATAGATAGTGAATCTTATGTATTTTTTCCCGTAGAATCCGAATTTGTTGGTTTGAAGTCTGTGAAACCCATGCAATTTGTTTAAACCGCGATTGTTTAAACAAATAAGAAAATAACACTTTTTTGGTTCAGAAAAATTGTTTTCTTAAAATTTCGCCCATTTTAAGAAGAAAAGTTCCCATGCACCATCCATAAATAATGCTTGTATCGAAAGTTTTAAATTACCTCAAGTTGAAAAAGACCAGTTTTTGGTGGTCTTTGTTGCTCTGCCATGGCAACATTTTCCACACAATGAACAATGTAAAAATGTTATCTGACTGTCCTTAGATCCTATATTTGAATACCACTCTCTATGAATCAGAATCAGAAACTGTACTCCCTATCGATCGCAATCCAAAATGGTACTTCCTATAGATGAATTCTAGAATCAAACTGTTTCCTTCCCACATAGCATGCAACATTGCGTTGAAATATTTCACTGAAATTTTTCATTTCGCTTTCGGAAGCGGATTTGGTATCTTTCAATGAAATATTTCAAAAATATTGCAGCAACATTTCATGAAAGATTCAACGAAATATTTCACAATATTACAATAAAATATTGCAGTGCAAGATTACTGCAAGATTTCTGAAATATTTTCCTGAAATATTCTATGCAACATTGCTGCAAGATTCCTGCAAGATTTGACTGCAAGATTGAGGACAGTCAAAATCTGCATTGAAATATTGCTGAAATATTGCATTGCAAGATTTCATGCAATATCGCTGCAAGATTTCTGCAAGATTCTTCTGCAAGCTCATGTAAAGTCAAAGGCTACATTGGAATATTGCACAAATATTTCGATGAGAGATTTAATGCAATATTACTGCAAGATTTTTGCAAGATTCAACTGAAAGACCCTGAGAAGTTAACGACTGCAGTAAAATATTGCAGATATATTGCATTGCAAGATTTCATGCAATATTGCTGCAAGATTTCTGCAAGATTCTGCTGCTAGATTGAGGACAGTCAACAGCTGTATTAAAATATTGCAGAAATATTGCATTGTAACATTTCATACAATATTGCTGCAAGCTTTCTGCAAGATTGGACTGCAAGAAAACGAAGCGATATGGCAATGACGAGTTCCGGTGGTGGGGGACAAGTGCGACGCCTATTGGCTCTGCCGCGCGGTGCCCGCCGAGCAGTTTGGTGATTGTGCCGCGCGTCCACAACATAACGAGCACGAGTGGCACACAATATTTTTGTTGAAATTATGATTAGGTGGGTGGGTGAGGGTTATAAAATGAGCACTTAGTACTCATTTTCAATAGTTCCGGCACCGCACTACACAGCCGATAAATGTGTAAACTCCCCTCGGGGGTCACAACTTAAATATAACATCCAAGATTTAGATTGCTATGCGTGGTGGTCCCGGGGCAAAGCTTTTGCTTCGCGACCCAAGGATCGGTGGTTCGCGCCCGACCACCCGAATTTTTTTTTTTATTTAGTTGAATCAGATAGAATTATCCAATTTTTTGGGAAGTATAAACTCAACAGACCAAAATGAAAAACTTTTATATTTGAAAATAATTTTCGAAATTTATTTAAGTTTACTTGACCTCAGGGCACATGGGGTAATTTATTCTGCAGGTAGAAATTGATAAAAGTTTCATAAATTTGTGAGTCAGAGTATATATGTATGTATTCTTATTTAATTTACAAATTAAGTGAATTCAACATGTCTGCCATAAAAGATCTGGATAAAATGAATACAATGAACAAGAAAAGATCAATTCACCTCACATAACTATCTATTCAACTTAAAATTCTATTAAAAGTATATATTTTTATGATGAATAATCTTTATTCCTGTGTAAAATCATTGAATACTTCTGCAATCACAATGATATAACAATCATAAATAACATTATTCATCAGTGATGGATTCCATTCTCCCTTATGAAAATATTCATGTAATTGCATCTATGAGCAATTAAGGAGATTGCAATTGCCAATTGATTATGTTAATCAATTCAAGCATAAAATTTTATTATATGGATGTTTATTATTCTTACACGTGTATCATACATATTAACGTAGATGTTTTATTCAAATTGTATTGAATTAATAAATTGTATTGACTTGATTTGGCAAGTTACTTGTGCCTTGAAAATTTATTTATTGAAATCATATCAAGTTCCACCTGTGGAATGAATTACCCCATGTGCCCTGAGGTCAAAACGTTCAATAAATTTCGAAAATTATTTCCTAATATAAAAGTTTTTTATTTTGGTCCGTTGAGTTAATACTTCCCAAAAAATTGGATGATTCTATCTAATTCAACTGAATAAAAAAAAAAAATTCGGGGGGTCGGGCGCGAACCACCGATCCTTGGGTCGCGAAGCAAAAGCTTTGCCCCATGACCACCACGCATTCTAACAATAAAAATCTTGGATGTTATATTTAAGTTGTGACCCCCGAGGGAGGTTTATTTATTTATCGGCTGTGTAGTGCGGTGCCGGAACTATTGAAAATGAGTACTGGGTGCTCATTAGACAACCCTCACCCACCCACCTAATCATAATTTCAACAAAAATATTGTGTTCGACACGTGCTCGTTGTGTTGTGAACGCGCGGCATAATCGCCAAACCGCTCGCCGGGCGCGGCGCGGCCGCCGCGGCAGAGCCAATAGGTGTCGCGCTCGTCCCCCACCACCGGACCTCGTCATCGCCATATCACTTCGTTGCTGCAAGATCCTGAGAAGTCGAAAGCTGCATTGAAATATTGCAGAAATATTGCATTGAAATATTGCAGAAATATTGCATTGAAACATTTCATGCAATATTGCTGCAAGATTTCTGCAAGATTCTTCTGTAAGCTCATGTAAAGTCGAAGGCTACATTGAAATATTGCACAAATATTGCGATGGAAGATTCCATGCAATATTGCTGCAAGATTTCTGAAAGATTCTGGTCGCTTACATCGAATTCAATGTGGGAAAATGTATACAAATTCTCACTATGAGACCAGGCGCGAACCCGTGATTCTTTGGACGCGGCGCGAAATTCTTGCCGCCAGACCAGCACACACTTTTATAATACATAATTCCGTCAATGCTGTATTCAAATCCTGACCTTTCGAAAGGAACTATATAATATTGCACCAACCTTGCAGAAATATTGATTAAGAGATTTAAGGGTTTCAAAAAATCGGCTCTCAAATATTGCAGCAATCTTGCAGCAATCTTTCCATGCAATATTTCAAAGTTGTATTTCTAGAATCTTTGCACTACCGATAGGTGGCGACTCGCTTCTCGCAAGTAAAACTGTATGCCTCTGTCTATATACCAGCATCCACAATGATGGGTACCAAACTCGATTCCAACTCTTATTTCTGAGTCAAACTGGAAAAACTATTTTTGTGGGAATCTCTACCGCATTCTCAAACTAGAGAGTCATTGCAGAGTTCCCGATAATCTAACATTATTCACAGGTTCGTCAGCACTGGAATATTGTAGCAATCTTGCAGCAATTTTTCAATGCAATATGCTCAATCATGTTAGTGAAATCTTGCAGAAATATTGCAGTGCAAGATTTCTGCAATATTTCGAATTTTCCTAGCCAATACTGCAATATCTAGTATCAATCTCTAAATGCAATATTTCAAACAGATATTGCTGAAATGTTGCTTGAAAGATTCGGAGGCTGTCGATGAATCGGCAGTGAAATATTGCAGTAATCTTTCAATGTAATAATCATTATAATATTGTTAAAGTCTTGCAGAAATATTGCATGAAAGATTCAACGAATATCGATGAATCGGCAATGAAATATTGCAAAATTCTTGCAGCAATCTTTCAATGCAATATTTCAAATTTATATTGCTGGAATATTACAGAAATATTGCATGAACGATTCAAAGGGTGTCGACGAATCGGCAGTGAAATATTGCAACAATCTTGCAGTAATCTTTCAATGCAATATTCATAATCATATTGTTGAAATCTTGCAGAAATATTTCATTGCTTTCTTGCAAGCCGGACATATCAATATTGCAGAAATATTACAGTGCAAGATTGGTGCAATATTTCAAATCTTTCTTGCCAATATTGCAGCAATATTGCAGCAATATTGCATGCTGTGTGGGTTCTCTGTGGTCGAATCAGAGGTACCAAAGCGCGTGAGCCCGGGTGGCCAATTTTGTTTTTCAAATGAAGCGCTGGGCTAATTTGATACCTGGAATTCCATTTCATGTCGCTGCTGTATTTTGGGCTTGCATTTGGTAAATGCACTGATTTGTTGTCATTGCTATTTCACCTCGAATATAATATAGATAGAGTGAGCCGTACTCAACCCGAGATTGAATATTTCAAAGTAACTTTGAGAATTCTTCCGACTGAATCCAGAAGAGTACTTTGAGTCCTCAGTGGCTTATTGAAAAACAGACACGATCGAGAATTCAATTATGATGATTATGCCATAATTTTCTCTGTAAAAGGCGGAAAAAACTTGTTCAAGTTTTTTTCGGGCCTACCCCAGATAACTCGATCAAATTTCAACGTAATCACCCATATATGTATAGAGATACCAGACAGAAAAGAAAAGAATTCTCTCTGCGTATAAAAGCAGCTTGTCTCTTCTTCAGTTCTGATCACAGACCACCGTTTTTTGAATAACAAATGATTTGGCTTCATATACTAAGCATCCTACTAGTCTATTATCTAAAAGACTACCATTATGTTATTCCTCAGCTCTGGACCCTATATCTAGAAGTTCATTCGAAAAACAATCTACTAAGTGCAGAATCTCAATGTATGACCTCGAATATTCTAATGGAGTTCTGGGGCAAAATAACCCTGAGTATACTACAAATGGTTTCTCACTCAAAAATGGTAAGTCTGCAACAATTTTTTGGTACCTTTTTATGATTCAAGATAATCCTCACTGGATAGTTGACATTCCATCAACTTAGAGAGAATTATGGAATATAAATCTATGCATTGTATCATTAGCTAAGTAGTATTGGGAAGTTGCATGGATGTTGCGAGGTGGTAGCAAAAAACAATTGGAATTGCTTCAGAACAGTATCAAGGAAGACATGTTTATTCCCACACGCTGAAAAATATGTGCGTCTTGATTTATTAACAATTTAGTGAAAAAATGTGAATTTTTCTCATATTATCGCAAATAACTCAATAACTATGAGGTTTAGGAAGATAATTCATAGGAAAAATTATGTTTCTGATAAAATTTTGCACAAGATAGCATTGGTTTCATATCGAAAAATATATTTTTACAATGTGTAATAGCTTAAATAACATTAAAAAAGCAACAAAATGTTAAAATATTTTTACAAGTAATTGAAAGCGATTGATATGCTCGCCGTCCAAGATTCGAGTACTTCATTATGATAGAAATACCCTTCAAAATTTCATTTGAATCGGATAATTACTTTTTGTGTAATCCATTTGTTAACTAACATTTTTGCCCAAATTGTCAACATTGCCACATCCAGAATCCGGCCTGAAGTTGGTCGCCAATCCTTTCCTCCATACTTTTTAAGCTGATCTTTCAATTAGCATAGTTATTTCTATCATTCCACATATATTTACAACATTATGATTTTTTTTGTAAAACCGGTAAAATTTTATCTTATAAAAAAATTGAATATCTTCCCCATTTTCAGGTCTTTTCAGATATTAAAAGAAGATATCAAATGAATATGAGTAGTCGCTCACTTTAAGCTTTTATTTGTCGAACGGCCCAGTAGAACCGGAGTTATATTGGTTGTTAACGCGAGTCAGTGAATATTGACTTCAAAGTGGACTCGCTCGGAAAAATCCTTGATATCTCTGTACCTATTCATCGTAGAAGGATGATTTTTTTTTAATTCAATATAGAAAATCACGAGAAATGCAATGGTCGAATCAGCACTTCAAAAAAATTACCATATCGATCTACATTTTTCATGTTCCTTTTTTTTACATGATTTCGACAAATAAAAGCTTAAAGTGAGTGGCTACTCATATTTATTCCATATCTTCTTTTTTATTTCCAAAAAGATCTGAAAATGGGGAAGATATTTAATTTATTATCAAGGTAAAATTTTACCGGTTTTACAAAAAAAATCATAATGTTGTAAATATATGTGGAATGATAGAAATAACTATGCTAATTGAAAGATCAGCTTAAAAAGTATGGAGAAAAGGATTGGCGACCAACTTCAGGCCGGATTCTGGATGTGTCAATGTTGACAATTTGGGCAAAAATGTTAGTTAACAAATGGATTACACAAAAACTAATTATCCGATTCAAATGAAATTTTGCATGGGTATTGCTATCATAATGAAGTACTCGAATCTTGGACGGCGAGCATTTCAATCGCTTTCAATTACTTGTAAAAATATGTTAACATTTTGTTGCTTTTTTAATGTTATTCAAGCTATAACACATTGTAAAAATATATTTTTCTATATGAAACCAATGATATCTTGTGCAAAATTTTATCAGAAACATAATTTTTCCTATGAATTATCTTCCTAAACCTCATAGTTATTGAGTTATTCGCGATAATATGAAAAAAATGCACATTTTTTCACTAAATTGTTAGTATCTCAAGACGCACATATTTTTCAGTGTGCGGGAGTGAACATGTCTTCCTTGATACTGTTCTGAAGCGATTCCAATTGTTTTTTTGCTACCACCTCGCAATGTCCACTGGACGGACAAGCTATCGCGTGCTCTGTTTGAAAAGCCCGCCCAAAATTCGCTTGTCCATCTATCGTATTTTTTAGGTTTGATGGTTATACTGAAGTCATACCAACTTACTGTTCATAACCTATAAAAAAATAAAATTGAGTTTACATCAGATCGCAGTAATGTTAAGATCTACTATTGACGATCGATCGACTAGTGTGCAGTAAACAGATAATATTGGATAAAGATATGTAATAACAATGAAAATGTTTATAATAAATTCTTTAGATTAAACAAATAGTTCTTTAATGGTTAAATTGAACCCGATACTTATTTGAATGAAATTTCAGCGTAATTCTATACTGGTAAAAGGTGATATGAAAAAAAAAAATCCATCAGATATTTTTCAAAATAGTTTATTAAACTTAGAGAATATAATATGTTATAACTTGTAAACACTTGTAAAATATAATATGTGGCAAAATTACGATAAGTTCTGCAATAGAAAATTAAATAATAATAAGGGGATAAAAATTAACTTTCAAATATAATTAAAATTTGTGAGGTAACACTTCTTTGATAAAAAGTTGCATTAGGTTGAGGGTAAATTCGACCCTCGTTGCGATCAACAGTTGCACCAGGATGGAAAAAGTTTACTCTGAGATAAGTATAATCGCCTTTAACTGATTGAGATATTTTTTAAACTGTAGATGTATGAAAATGTACTGGGACTCTGTATACTGGCAAAATTACTGTTTCGTATTTTTTATGTAAAATAAAATTTGTTGTGTTATTTTATTCAAGCTAACAGTTTAAGTTCCTTCACTTCTGTATCATGCGGCATACTATTGAAGACTTTTGTAGGAAACTGTTGATTGACAAACTTTTTCTTGCCCTTCTCCACCAAACCATTCTATGACTTGCATGAGCTTAGCAAAATTGGCTTTATTTTCGTTGCTCTTGAGAAAGAAGATTAGATCTGTTAGGCAAAAGTGAAACATAAAATTTACTCGGATAACCATTGTATAAAATTGCATTCTCAATCATCTGCCACATCTGTCGAATCCATGTATTGAGCTAACATGATGGCGTGCTGAAAAATAATTGACAATAATTAGTTTGTTCTACTTTGAAGATATATATTCTCAACATTTTACAAATTTCTTACTTTTGGATGAAATTGCTAAAGGATAATCAGTTTTAATCATTCTCCATCACATGGTTGGAAGAAAATATATTTATTGTTGTTATACAGAATATATACTTTGTCTCCTCTGACTGATGTTGTCACGGGTACTTTGTACCGTGAGGCTCCCTATTCCAGCAAACATTATGATGTCTTATACATAGCGCCGGCGAAGCATAAGGTAAGAGTGAGAGAGACAGAGAGATCGCGACATCAACACCGCGGCGCGGCAGTTACAGGTGCCGCGCGCGGATAATCAGTGTGTGCCCAAGCGCGAGCGCGACAGCAGCAATTGGCCCTTGTCCCTTACGCGACTTCCCCGTGTCTACGTGTCAGGCAATAGCGCCGACACCACGAGCAGCCTTCCCGCGCCACGGCCGAGACGAGGCCCACGTACCCAGCGCCAGCTTCCCCGGCTCCGGAACGCCGGCATTCTCCCCGAGCGCCGACAACAGCTCCACGCCGCCGTCCTCCACGTACAGCGAGCAACACAAAGGTTGGTTTCCACGCGTTGCTCTCTCTCTCTCTCTCAATCGACCGCGCCGCGTCCCCTTATTATTTGTACCCCCTGTTAATTGCTAATAAAGCACTATTCTTTTATGGGTGCGCGTTTCTGTGGCCCCGATTCACCACCTGCATTCCTACCCACGACTCTGAGAACTCGCCCAGCATCAGCGCCGGGCGAGATTGCACTCTCTCGTGTCCCCTTTTAGTTATTAATAATTACTTTATTATTAATGGGCATGAGCCAGTGACAATGTATAACTAAAATCATTCGAGTGTGCTTATTATAAACCTCCTGTCATTCGCTTACTAACAGCATTAGGATGTATGTATAAATCTTTCAGTCTAGGATTTCCAATATTCTGTGACAAAATCAAACTATCCTGTTTCTCTACATCTTCTTTTTCTCTTTACTTAGCCTCTCTGTTTTTAAATTTCTTTTGAACTTCTTTAATTAGTCTTAAGGCAGTGTTGAGGATTGATGATGGCGCTGAAATCTCACTAGGTTCTTTGATGTTTGTAATACGATAAGTTCTGCAATGAAAAATTGAATAATATTAACCGTATAAAAAAAATTCAAAATATAATTAAAGTATGTAAACTAACACTTCTTTGATGAAAGTTGATAAAATGAGAGATTTGATGAAAAGACCATCGCATTCTACAAATCCAGTATATCCAATTCCAGGAAATTATCCTGGTATGTCACCATCTGTTACATATCCAATAGGTCTTGTATCTATGCCTGCCAGTGCCTCCAATTTTGAAACCATTTTAGTCAACAGTTGAAAATTTTGTCTTTCCGACCATTAAATATGACACTTGATGACCATAAGATTGTTTACAGACATAATTTAGATGTGATTGAGTAAAAATATCTGGAATTACAAATGAAATAGTGATTAATTTCTCTTCTCTCAAACTCATAGTTAATAACTCATAGTTAATCCGTATGATTAATTTAAATTTATGCAAACATATTTTTTATATTGTTTTCAAAGAATCACACACTCTGTATAAAAAAATGTAATTTATGAATTATTGTTGATGTTGTGTGTGAGTAGGTTTGCAATACTTGGTACTAAAGCAGAATACAAAAGGCTAAGATATTGAATAAAAATATTGAACAAGAATTATTCGTACTTGTATATTATTTGTGATTTAAGGTACCTCTCCGCGTACAGTAAAGTTAAAAAATTCAACATGTTGGAGTAGCTGACTAGTACATGTGTGAGCGACCGATTAGTCGAAAACGTTGTCGACTGACTGTACTCTCCAGCCCCACTCCTTACACACACATTCGTGTGGACGTTCTGTATGTGCGCGCGTTAAAAGCAAATGTGGAGATTTGGCATCACTGTTTTTTCTACCTATGTTCGCGCGATCTCAGGCGCGAGCGTGTTTGTATAACCTATAAGTCATTCAGTCGAGTTCCATCGCAAATGAGATGTCGAATGTATTTCGTGAGACGAATGGTCGATTTGCCAAACCAAAGAAATCGGCTCAAAAACGTAAAGCTTTATTAGCAATGTCAGCAGCTAAAGAGAAAAAGAGACGTATCGCGGACGCTGATACGCAAGTTTCTCGGCCAAGCGATGGAAGACGTATTGTTGAACTGGGAGAATTAGCAAAAAACTTGAAGTGTGTCGCATGCAAAGGATCCTTGAGTTTGGAAAAAATTGAGTCAGAACGACACTTAGGTTTGCTTGCATTCTATCCTTTACATTCCCTGTGATATTTGCAACATAACCAATCAAGTACGAACAGGGAAGAAAATGGGGAGTTTTGCCGATACTAACAAAGCCGCTGTACTGGGTAAGTTAGTCTTGATCAACAAGTCATGTTCTGCTACTTATAATCGGAAACAATGACATAAGATAATTGTTTTTCTCTAGGTTGTATTCATGCTGGCGTAGGCTATACAAGTTTGACGAAGATTTTAGGATGCATGAATATACCAATTTTATCCAATGATATTTACAAAAGGTATGAAGAAGAGGTTGGAGCAAGTATCGGAAAATCTGCCGCTGAGAGCTGTAAACGTGGAGCAGAAGAAGAACGACGCTTGGTTATTGATAATGTTGAAAAACTGTGCGATGAACTGTGAGTTTCTTTCAATTTTCCAAAACTAACTTCCACAATATACATTTTTCTGTCTATATTTATTACCAATTTGTGAACTGATATGAAAAAAATGGAAGCAATAATTTAATGTTGACGATTTAGAATTGTATTCCTATAGTTTGAGAAAGAGAATGAAAAATATAAGTAAAGAATGTGAAGGTCTCGCATAATCAAATTGTAATGATAATTATTGAAATTGATCTTTTGAAATTTGTATATATATATGCATTTACTTATATAACATGATGAACTTGAACAATTATTATAATTATTATAATTATTTTAAATCATTAAATATTATGATTGTCAATTTGTATCAATAATTTATATGCACATGCAATGGATAAATGAGATTTTGACTATCTGAAATGATACATTTATATTGATACCTTCAATCTTCATTTCCTCTTTACCAGGCCTGCAGAAATCGTCGACGACATTTATCCTAATTTAAGGAAACTTCATGCTTCAAATTATGAAGACCAAGAAAATGCTAGTTTTGATTCTGCTATGGGAGAAATTATCAATATCATTGTCACGTATGATATGGGATGGAGCAAGCGAGGCAACGGAAGAAGTTACGATTCTCTGAATGGATATAGCACCATGATAGGATTCTTGAGCGGTAAAGTGCTCGATTATGCCACACGAAACAGGAAATGTAAGAAATGTGATTTGGACCATTCTGCAAATGACCACGACTGTCGGCTCAATTTTAGAGGGAGCGCAAAAGCCATGGAAGCTGACGCAGGTTCACAATTAATGAAGAAGAGTAGAATTTTAGAAGAAGTTGGTTTGAAAGTAAGATGCGTTATTGGAGATGAGATGAGTTATTCTCTACCATCGCTGCTGTGAGAAAGGATAATCCAGATATGCACATACATAAATTAGCTGATAAAAATCATTTGATAAAAAATTTTGGAAAAGAACTTTATGAACTCGCTAAGAAGTTTGGAGAACTTCGTAAAAATGGTGTAATTAAGCATATTAAAAAATGTTTCACTTATGCTATGCACAGAACAAGGGTAAGAGCACGGAATTATCCAAGACCTTGAAAATAGTTCCAGATCATCTCTTCAGTCACCATGAAAATTGTGGAAATTGGTGCAATGGGCTGAATAAATCTAATTCACACACTGTGCAACCTTCCACATCCTTACATTGTCCGGCCTTGTAGTTGCAGCGCGTCCCTGATGGTAAGACCAGGTCATCTTTGGAACGTCGGGCGCGTAGCAAGTATTCCTGCAGCGTTATCTTGAGGCGGTGTGTGACAACTGCGTTCTTGATGTCAACTCCGTTATGATTGTAGTGGCCTCCTTCGCAATCACCTTGTTGGTCCCGAAATCCGACTATGGTGGTCGTGTAACGATTCGTCGCGTTAACCAACAAGCCGTTGATCATGACGTCGTGGTATTTCAGTGTTTGAAACTTGTGCATTTCGTCGCACAATGATGGTGAGAGGTTGTAAACCTTTTCCTGATTAGTGCCAGCTACTGGTCGTTGGACGTCAAAACGTTTACAGGTGACGATGTCTTCTACGTATGTTATTTTGCAGGTTCGGACCAGCACGTGCTCGAATTCTCTCTTCTGTAGTAGTTGTATGTCCACATACTGTGAATCTGTGTGCACGTCTCCTAGCTCGCACTCGCCCACCTCCTCCAGGGATATGGTAGTGATGTTGGGTAGTCCTTGGCCGCAATCGTAGCCGATAAGCGCCAGGCTTGGCGTCGCCCATATCAGTAGCAGCCACCGCAGCATTATACCTAGATAGAAACATTATTTGAGTAGTTAACTGGCTCTACAATCTTGTCTTCCTTAGCTTATTGGAATGCACTACTCGCAGTTTGTTATTCTTATACACTATTGTTACATTTACTCCGTTCTCGCTAATTGCTATAATATTGAAGGGGCCGGCATATTCAGGATCTTTCTTATTTTTCTTGTGATCATTCACTAACATAACGTTGTCTCCTACTTCAAAAACGCACGGGTTCAGGCGGCGATCGTAATATTCTTTCGATCTTTGCTTAGCATGAATCAAGTTTTCTCTGGCTACATCCTGAATATCTCGGAGCCTCGCTTTTAGTCTGGTTAGATAATCCATATATGTTTCAGTAATGTCTTCATCGAGAACGGCGGTAGCAGATGGCACGTGCGATCTTGCCAAATACACATTCATATGGTGTTAGCTTGGTGCCTTCGTGGACACTTGTATTGTACGAAAAGGCTGCACATTCGCACCATTCATCCCATTCTCTTACTTTATTCGTATAATTCTTTAGCCATTCGGTCAAGGAGTGGTGCATGCGTTCGATTGAGCCATTGGCTTGCGGCCAAAAGGAGGTCGTTACGTATTTCTTTACTTTACATAATTTCGCGATGTTTTTAAGTAATACAGAGGTAAAATTAGCGGCTTGATCGGTGAGTATGGCCTTTGGGGCGCCGTAAACATAGATGAGTCTCTTGAGGAGAGCGTCAGCGATATCCATTGACGTAATTCCGGTTAAAGGAGCTATGATTGAATATTTGCTTAATAGATCTTGCATGGTTAACATGTATTTATTTCCGCGGGTTGTCTCCTCGAGTGGCCCAACTATGTCCATGGCGACTTTATCAAAACAGCTTCCGGGCGTATCTGTTAGGACCATTGGTTGTCGTACCTTACATCTTACGAGCTTGTTCTTTTGACATAATACGCAGGTGCCTATTGCTTCTTGTATGTCTTTCTTCATATTTGGCCAGTTATAGTTCTGCCTAATGCGATTATACGTTTTAGTCACGCCTTTGTGTCCGTTAACTGTGCTCTCGTGCACTTCTTTAATGATTGTCGGTCTCCGGTCGACTTCGGGTATTATTACTAAGTTTTCACACAGGATTATCTTTGTTTCGTGGTCGCGGAATTTGTCTTTAATGAGATCGATCAAGTTTTCCCATTCTATATCGTCAATAGATGGTGTTTTTGATAGCCGAATTGTTTTCAATTGAAGAGAAACACAAACGTCTAAAAGAGAGTCGATCGCATCTGAGACAATTTCCGCGTCCACACGGTAGCGCATGCTCTCCTTGACGGCTAGGCCAATCAGTTTATGTTTCCCCTCGTCCGAGACCTTAGCGCGGCCCAGGGAAACGTCCTCTAGGGGAGGGAGTCGCTTTGCTTGTAACAAACGCATAGCTCCAGTACAAAGAGGGTCATTACGTGTCGTTATAAAGTAAACTAGATTGTCATTGGACATTTCAAAAGAGTCGCGCGTTGTGATTACGTTTCTCTGGGGACGCGGCACGGGTCTCGCTTCCCTAGCGTTGAGCTGATATGGCAACGTCGCAGGGTCGATCATATCACTCAACGTAGGAGTCGATTCTGTTTGTGTCTCGTGTTCACTTGGCGTATCATCCGTCGTTGTCTCGTTTTCATTTGGCGCGTCGTTAACTATCGGCGGTATTTCTGTCATCGTCTCGTCGCTGTTGGCGTCGGAATTTATACTCGTGATAACAGACTCGATGTGTTCTTCTATCTCCGGACGCGGCGGTCTGTCTTCTCGTCTCGCGTTTAGACGAGCCTGTTTACAGTGTGGAGCTTCGTATAATATTTCGTCTGAGTCAGTTGATATCGCGGTTATCATCAAAACGTCCGGTACTGGGTTACGCGAGAGTGCGTCGGCTACATAGTTAGTCTTTCCGGGCGTATACTCAACGCTGAAATCGTATACGTCAGTTAATTTGAAATACCATCTTCTCAGACGGAGAGATGTTTCCTTGACTTTCTCGAGCCACATCAAAGGCTTGTGGTCGGTAACGAATGTAAAGTGTCGCGCACAAATGTAGTAGTGGAATGTTTCTGCCCCGAAGAGAAGTCCGAGACATTCTTTTTCGATGGTGGAATAATTTATTTCCGCGGGGGACAACATGCGGCTTGCGTACGCGATCGGAAGATCGGCTCCGGATTTACGTTGGGAAAGTACCGCGCCGAGAGCATAGTGTGAGGCGTCGGTAGTTATATAAAATTCTTCATCAAAATCTGGGAATTGAAGTAGAGGTTTACGCGTCAATGCGTCTTTTAATTGATTCATGGCTTTTTCCTGTTCCTCTGTCCAGTCCCACTCTTGGTCTTTCTTTAAGAGGCTTGAGAGGGGACGCGCGATCTTACTAAAATTCTCTATGAAGCGTCTGTAATAGCCAGACAATCCAAGAAATTGGCGGATTTCATGGACGTTAGTCGGATCGGGGTAAAGTTTTATCGCTCTGATTTTCGCGTCGTCTGGTTGAATGCCTCGGGCAGAGAGCTCGTGGCCTAAGAAAATAACTGTCTTTTTATATAGGAAGCATTTTGCTGGATTCAACACGATATTAAATTCTCGCAGTACATCAGCTAGTAGGTAGAACGCATTCTCTATGTCTTCGCATCTGAGTGCGAATAGAAGCAGATCGTCTATGTAGCCCTTGCTACCGGTCTTGTCGGGACGCTGCAATTTTGTCGCGTTTGTTCGTAAGCGGTTTCTCAAACGTTCAAGAATCTTGTTGGCTAAACATTGAAACGAGGAAGGTGCATTGCGTAGCCCGAAGCACATCCGCGTAAAATGATAATGACCATCCGTGGTCGAGAAGGCGGTCTTCTCTTGATCGGCTGCTTCTAAGGGGATTTGGTAGAATCCCGATTTAGCGTCGAGGCAAAAGAAATATTCCATTCCGGCTGCCTCTTCAATGATATGAATTATCATCGGTAGTGGGTGTCTATACGGCCGAGTTTTCGCGTTCAATTTCCTGAAATCGACAACTGTTCGCCACTGCTTGTTTCCTTTGAAATCATCTTTCTTTGTTACCACCCAGAGCGGGTTATTATACGGGCTCTCGGAGGGAACAATAATGCCATCATGCAGTAGCTTCTGCATTTGTTCGTCTGCTATCTTTTGCAGGTCATGAGGAATAGGGTATTGACGAATATTGATCGGAATTTCGTCTATCGTGTCGATTTTATGCGTGATCGCGTTTGTACAGGGGAGCGGCTCCCCGGGTAAATGGAATACGTCAGCGGTTTGTTCTAGTAGTCGCCGAAGGCGGCTTCTGTAATAGTCATTCAAGTGTTCGGTCGGCATTTCTGTCAGGACTCTATCGGCCCGTGGTGCGTCATTGTCAACAGTCCCCGTATCGTCAGAGTCCAAGACGTCGAATGTGTTTACGTCGAACAGTCCGCCCGACGGTATATCTGGCGAGAGTATGAGTGTCTCGTAAACATCCTCGAGATCGGATGCATATTGCCATTCTTCTTCGAAGGCAGCGCGTACTGACTCATCTTCCATGAGCTCTCCGATATCGAGGTTGTTTACGCGGCTCGGTACGTGTACCTCCGGGATGTTATCTGTTGTTATCGGGTCGGCGGAAGCTCGTACATTGTTTTCGAATTCTTGTTCTATCTCTACGGGATTCTGTTCCGATTCACGTGATATCGACGATGGTGGTCGGGCTATGACGTAACCAGGAGGCACCGTGAGATCAATAAGATCTTCCAATACAAGATCTTCAAATGTCGGAAAGGGGATATGTGGAATTTCTGTTATTTTGTTTGTTTGGTCGTGATTTATGACCTCGATTTGTATTAGGTGTCCGGAGACGGGGTATAATCCGCCTTTTATTGTCACTCGATCCGGAGTTGTATGTTCCATTATTTCAATTTCTACTAGATTGAATTTATTTTCAACGCGGATTTCGATTGTCTGTTCTAGTCTGTTGTCTAACTGTACAAAGATGTTTTTAAATGGTAAAATCATATCGTCCACTCGCATGAAATTTTCTTCAAATTCGATTGAGACCTTTCTTTCCCGATGGAAAGTGGCTCCCAGGATCGCGGGTGTTTTTAACGCGAATTGGTTCGACATTACTACGAATTCGTGAGTCCGTCCCAGAATTTGGATTCTACATAATCCGAGAGATTCTACTGTGCCCGCAATTCCTTTTAGACGTGGTTTACGGTCTTCGTTTATCATTATATGGCGTTGGAGAGCACTCAATTTGATGACGTTGCAACACGCGCCCGTATCGATTATTGCCTCGACGCCCGCGTGGTCTCTAAAGTCAGGTGAATATAACATAATAACTGGTGTCGCCCCAGTTTTGCTCAATTCGAACTGGAGGACGTCTCCTCGAATAGGTGGACAGGGCGGCTTGTTGACGGCTTCGGTTCGCCCTGGGACCGAATGCCTTGCTCGTTTCCCGACGCGTTTGCTTTATTCGCGGTTAGGCCTAATTTCGGGCAACTGGATTTGAAGTGGCCCATCTCTTTACAGTAGAAGCACTGCACCTTACTTATGTCGATTGCATTATTTTCGTCCCGGGGCGGCGCATTCGCGTTTGGCTCTGGCTTTACTCGCGGTATCGACTGTTGCGGAGGTGGGCCGCCTTTTATTCCGGGGCGTTCGACGCGTTCGTAGCTGTGTTTGACACGATCGCGTTCCAGCTGTTTCTCGACTGCTAGCGCGCGGTCTATAGCTTGCGCGAACGTCGCTATATCTCTTCCCATGTGTTGTCTGAATCCCGGTCTCATACCGTCCAAGAAACTATCGATTACATCGCGTTCGAGCTGCTCGGTTTCCAAAGGTGTGAGTTGGTCAGCTTCGCGGTCTAGTTTGATACGATCGGCGATAAGATCACGCAAATCACGAATCCGACCCACGATTCAGGCAGGAGAGATTCGTTTTTATCGCGGCGAATCGCATCGAGTTTCCCTCTTAGCTGGTTCAGTGTTTCGTTTGGCTGAAAGATTTGTTTGATGCGGTCAATAAAATCGCGTGAACTCGCGAAATTTATATCCTCGATTACCGCGTAAGGGACATCGTCTACCTTGCTGCACAACATACTGACCAGTTCCTGGTCATTACCGGGCTGTACCAATTTCGATACACGTCTGCAGGCCCGAGTAAATGCCGCCAAATTCGATCCAGTGAATCGCGGAATGCTTTCGAATGCGTTTTTCCAGAGCAAATTGCTTGTTCGCGCACCCCCACCGTTAGGAGCGAGCTGCGCACGAAGCTCCTGTGTAGTACGGCGAAATTCTTGCGTCATGCGATTCATCTCTGTGATAAAAGCAGAGGTTGGGTCTTCGCGTTCTGTTGCCGCACGATCAATGATTTCCGGAATGTCACGATTTTCTAGGCGACGTAATTGTTCTTCCAGGCTTTGTATCCGGTTGCTCGCTTCAAGCATCGCCTCTCTGGACGCTGTTTGTGTTGCTTCGAGTTCTCTCGCGTATCTATTCCTGTTGGTTTCATTCTCCGCCGCGATTCGTTTAAGTTCGCGTTCTAATTCATTTTCCCGGCGGTGATCTGTTTCGCGGGTTAATCTCTCGCGGAGTGAATTTATTAATTGATCACGTTTTTCTAGTTTTGTTCTCCATGCGCTATCATCGGCGCGTTTCTCGAGTTCTGCGTTTAAATCCGCTATTCGTTTTTTCTGGCTTTTGAGCTGAGTCTGCCACAGTTCGACTTCTGTGGCATCAATCGCGATTTTTCCTGGTTCCATTATTAATTCCAAATATGACCTATCCCACCACCAGCTGTCACTAAATGTTACGTCCGACGTCACAATTGTCGCGGAAGCGGCACGTTTACGCGGATCGTGGGAGGTGAGGGGACGGGTCGTCACACGGCTCAACGCGGTTCGCGATTATGAAGTACGCGTGCTACACTCTGGTACTTACTCGTGCGTCGAATGGCGTAGAGCTGTGTCGTGGCAGCGAGTGTCCGGCTGGGCACGTCGGTCCTTGACTGATTGTCGACTTCTTTGTTGGCCGTCGACTCCTAGGCTGACTGTTGACTCCTGTCAACGATGGGGCACACTCCCGTGCAAGTTCGGCACGGCGAAGGTGGCTGACGAAGCGAAGTGGCTGTCGACTCCTGTCGACTGGGGCACGTTCCTTTGCAAGTTCGGCAAGGCGAAGGTGGCTGACGAAGCGAAGTGGCTGTCGACTCCTGTCGACGATGGGGCACGTTCCCTTGCAAGTTCGGCAAGGCGAAGGTGGTTGACAAAACAATGGTGGACTCTCCCAAATTCCGGTGAGACGTCTTGGTGCTCTGGAACTGCAGCGCGCGTCCCTTGCAAATTCGGCAAGGCGAAGGCGAGCGAGACAAATGAAGACCCTCCCAAGTCCGGCGAGGCGTCGTTCGGGTACAAATGAGTGCGGAACGGACAAACACGAATGAATATTTTTAAAGACTTTTATTCAATTGTAACTTAAAATTCTAGTACAGGCTGACACGTCCGATCAGGCTGACTGTGGAGTTCCGACTGACTCTGCGGCTGGCTCGAACTGAGCTGCCGAGGTGGTGGGAGGAGTGGGAGGATGCGCGCGGCGGGGATGCGCGGTGAGTGTGCGCGGTGGTACTGTCCAATCAGGAGTGTCGTGGGCGTGTCTAGTAGTGGTAGGGGACCAATGCGGGGCGGGAGGCGGGTTGTTATGCAGAGGAAGGGAAAGTGGTTGCGTCAGAGGATGTTTTGACGAAAGTGTTTGTTTCAGAATGCGTGAGTCGAGATGTTTTGGAGTGTGTGTTTGTCTCGGGTGACGATTGGGTGTTTGTGTCTCGAGTTGTTGACGAGAGGATGTTATGTCTGTGGCGTCGATCTGTTTTGACGTGGGTGTTTGGTTTGAGATGCGTGAGTCGATGAGTGTTTGTCTCGGGTGACGATCGGGTGTTTGTCTTGAGCCGTTGGCGAGAGGATGTTATGTCTCTGGGGTGTTTGTGCAGAGCGGGATGTGTCAGAGCGGAGGATGACGTGTTACAGCGAGCCTGGTCGGTATGGTGACTTACTTCTAGGGTTACTTTAGCGGTCTACATTATCGATAGTGGTTATGGCTATATGTCGGTATTATAGAAAAACTTGGAGGCAGCACCGCGAGTCGGCAAGGCAGGGAGGCGTCGGTTTACAGAGTTGGACCTTGTCCAACTCCCACAACCCGGCGCTCCACATTACCAGCAGGCGGTGGTACCTGCAGTCGGTTTATATTCCCAGTATTGGGTTAACATGCTTTTGATAACATCGAGTCCGTTTCTACTGCGACGTTGCTGCTTCCAAGAGCATGTATTTCTTAAATTAGTTACAGTATATAGGAGAGGAGTCAAGGCATATTATTAGGGTCAATAAAAATCGTATGAAAAATCGGCGGGACGTTACAGTATGCTTATGGAAAAAAGGTTGATACAGTCAGTGTGCTGGAAGCTCTTCGCTCGTTTCATCAATTTTTGATTTCAACAGGAAAAAGTTGCCTTTTAGTAGCACACAACGCTAAGTTCGACGTTCCTCGACTATTACGCGCAATATTGGATAATAATTTAATTGAAGAATTCAAAATCATTGCTGGCTTCTCAGATACTCTGGGTGTGTTTAGAAAATCTTTTCCTCAAAGGAAAGGTCGTGGAATGTTCAAACTATCAAAGCTAGCGATGGATTTTTTAGATGACATAGTCACTGAAAATTTTCATAATCCGTTATACGATGTCCAAATCTTAGAAAAACTCGTTAGTACTCTAAAGAAAGAAGAAGATTTATACATTAGTAGTTCAAGTCTAAAAAAATCTTTACTCAATCTTCTGAGATCTAAGAATGAAAAAAAATCTAGTCCTGTCAGTATTGATAATAAATTATCGATAAGTCAAAGTAATATAGTATATTTTTGTTTGAAAAAAACTAGCACGAATCCAGTTGCTGAAATTGTTCAAATCGCTGCTACATTTGATGAATATGAATTCAGTGTTTTTATCAAGCCCAATCAAAAAATTTCACCAGCAATGTCGAAAAAAAGTGGTCTCAAAGTACTATCTGGTGATCTTTATTTTCAAAGTCAAAAACTTGAAACTGTTAATTTAGTTGAGGCTCTCAAATCATTTCATCAGTTTTTGCTTCTTTCTTTAAAACCTTGTTTATTAGTAGCACACAACATTCGTCCAGAAGTTACACCGCTTCTCAGGGCTATAATTGCCAATGATATGATTGATCATTTTAGAATCATAACTGCATTTTCAGATAGTTTGAAGATATTCAAGAAAATTTTTTCGGATAGGATGTGACGTGAAACGCCCCATAATTAGAATTCTAATTTTCGGTAAATACATACTATTTTTTTCAAAATAATGTTCAAAACTATATCTCTGGAAAATAAAATGACATGAAACATAAAAATATTGAAAATTCGATAATCGTTCATAATTATTTTTACTTTACATAATTATTTACTGCACACTAGTCGATCGATCGTCAATAGTAGATCTTAACATTACTGCGATCTGATGTAAGCTCAATTTTATTTTTTTATAGGTTATGAACAGTAAGTTGGTATGACTTCAGTATAACCATCAAACCTTAAAAATACGATAGATGGACAATCGAATTTTGGGCGGGCTTTTCAAACAGAGCACGCGATAGCTTGTCCGTCCAGTGTCCATACCATGGTCATTTTGAGCCTAATTCTACTCAGCTACATTTTTTGTTTCAAGTTTCGAGGTAATAAGACAAGCTGGTGATTCAGAACCTCCTCTTCACACTCATAGATTATTGTCTATTAACGTGACCATATATTGGCACTGATCATATGATAGCGGAAAATCTTCTTGTGATGAGTGAAATGAATCAGAATTATATGGTTCGGGAATCTCTGTCCAGTTGATTTATCTCCGATTTTGCAGACTCGACGAGGAGAAAATGAAATCCAGTAGAAGATTATCCTCTCCTTGGCAAGTTTTTGGAAATGATCTATACAAAGTATCCTGATCCTGTCTGATTTTCTATCAGCCCGAGATGTTATTGGAACATTTATTCGTGCACGTTCAAATGTTTGTCGAAAA
>JAJGQD010000239.1:0-27820 GCA_020882685.1 Aphelinus atriplicis
CCGAGCGGCCCTCTGCGCGTGCGCGCGTTTTAAGTCGTTGGCGGGCACCGGCCCACCAACGCAAGTGTAGTATTTTGTGCAGTTTTTGACCTCAATAAAGAGGCTTTCTTTATTAATTTCAGAGTCACGCGTTTCATTGAAAAACCTCCTGCACCTGCGACCGAATCCCCCACTCTCCGCGGCCGAGAAACCTTCCGTTTCTCGGCTTACTGAGTAGCCGCGTTCGCGAGTGTCCGTTAGGATTAAGTACTTTCTTAAGGGCTCATTGCACGTGGTGATTACCACGGAGCCCCAGCAATCGGCGTGAGCCGCAACGTTGGACCGCGAACGCCGCACGAGATCCCGCAAACCCCCCTTTCCCCCCGCTCTTCCCAGCCCCAGGAAAGCGTCCTCTACGCGAGCAGCGACGGCCCGTACCCCGGTACGGGCGGCTGGGGGTCACCACCAAGACCCTTGGCGCGGCGTCTGCTCGTGGGAGCTGGGCGACTGACCCGGCCGCTGGGCGAGGAGCGGGGCATATTCAAATAGCGCGGGGCGCAGTTTCTGCACCACGACAAGTGCAGATCCCACCCCGTTGCAATATATATATATAATATATATTATATATATATATATATATATATATATATATATATATATATATATATATATATATATATATATATATATATATATATATATATATATATATATACATATACATATACATACATACATATACATGTACATGTATACCTATATACTCTGTAAGCGGGTATACACTGCCCTGATGCTAGACATATCATGACTTTTCCAGTGATGTTTGCTCTAATTAATTTTTTCGTCCCAGCGGCAGTAAAGTGCCTACTTTGGGTCCTGGCGTTTACAAAGAAAGGCACTTTCCTGCCGCAGGGTACGAAAAATAGTATATGCACCTCGCTCATCTAGGCTATTTCGGCACGCGCAAACTTGCAATCCTCGCTGCGCTCGGATCGCAAACGTTTTTCGTGCCGAAATCGCCCCGCTTGGGTGCATAATATACTATTTGCGAATGTCTAAGCTTGTAACTTCTTTTAGGGCTTGGAGAGAAGGCAATGCATCTAATATATGCCTATCACTATCCCATTCTTTCTTCATTCCCGAATATCCTTTTGCACTGGATGATAAAATTTCATATGCTATGTCAGCCTTTTTCATTATTTTTCCTGAAATAGTGACATCATAAAGGGCATTATGCGCATTAAAACTTGATAGACTTAGCCATGAAGCCAAGCCAGAAATAGTACATTCATCTTCCCTTTCCGCAATGTTTTGGCTCTGATAACTGCTAAAGCATCGATGAAACCTTCAGTAACTTTACTGAATTCTTCATGAAGAGAACAGAATGTAATAGCATCTAACAACCGTGGACCATCAAAATTCAAATTATGTGTGGCAATGTAACATTTTCCATTTACGGAGTACAAAAATTCTTGCAATTCACTGATGGCAATTCTTAAAGGAACGGATACCACTTTTCTACCATGTAACATCAATTCAGCTTCGCATTTTCTTAAGCCATAAACTGCTGTAGCTGAGGCTGAGATTTCTTTTGTAGGAGTTATGTACCTGTCGAATTGGAATCTTCCACATTTTGCTGCTATTTGAAGGATATCACAATCTCTGTGTAGTCCTGAAGTTTCTAAATCCAAGTACACTATGGGAATTGTCTCATCAATTGAAGCTTTATCTTCACTCATAGGTTCATTGGTGAATGATTGAACAGCTGGCTCATTTACTAAAGCGCAGTCACTTTTGTAAGTTGTGCCTTCGGTCGTCTCTCGTTGATGGTGCAAAGCTGCTCTGTATTTTTTCACTCGCATTCTCCGCTCTTTGTATTCTTTCTGTGCAATTTTAATAGCTCTTTTTTTTTAATGAAAGAATTTCTGGAAACATATCTGAAATGATGTTTTCCAGGCGATAATTTTAATGATTTAACACATCGACGCGTGTAATTCTCTCCAAGGTTTTTCTGCGCAACTACACAAGAAAATCTGAAATCAGAAGACGCTGACATACTCAAACATTTTGATTTGGGAGTTTTACTTGCCATACTGGCATTCAGGCTCTCATTGACATTGCTCGAGACTCCAACAGAAAACTTTTCTGCATTAGCTGCTAATTTTCCAAATACATCAGTCAGTGCTGTGAATATTTTTTTGTTTATCCAACCAAAAATTATCCAAGCCAAATTTATCATGAATGTTGAATGCGTGGTGAGGGATGGACCGTATCGTTTCAGCCATTGCTACACTGTCACTTTTTTTTTGAGCCATAGCGTATATGGAACATCTATGCAAATATACGATTCCATCTTTTGACAGTTCTCTGTGATTTTTTCGATTCCATAAAGCTGAGATTTCACTCCATTAGAAGTATGATTCATGTCTGATAATTTCCCAATTTGATGAGAAGTATTGGCACGGCAGGCTGCAATTGATGAAGAATCATCGTCCCCAACTAGTATTGCAACTTGTATATTTTGTGACTTTAGAATGGAGCTCTCATTCACAAGCTTATTCGCAACGTGAGCTTCCATTGCTTTGGCTGATCCCCAAAAGTTTGAACGACAGTCATGATCAAAGGGTGAACGTCCCATAGTACATTTTTTCCACTTTCTATTGCAAGTTGAGTAATCAATAATTTTTCTACTCAAAGTACCAATTATTGCACCAAAACCGTTCAAACTGTCGTAATTCCTGCCAGTTCCTCTGGTGCTCCATCCCATATCATATGATGCCATTATTTGGATTACAGAATCGAAAATGACTGGAATATTACTTTCATCAACCCCCATTGAGCGTTCTTCAATGTCAATTCTCTCCAAAGCAGCAGCCTCTTGACAGCTTTCCTTGGCGATTATTTCCATGGATAAACCAATTTGCGTCTCGTACCATTTGAATGTTCTGAAGTCGACCGTTGGAATATTCATACAGGCCAAGAGTTCGTTGGAGTTTGAGAATCCGATTCCACTGTGCATCATACCTGTTATGGAAATTTCCAAATTATTGAAAATGTATTTTAGCATCAATTTCTCATTAATTTTTTGCTAATGAATTTATAATATTCTCATAATAATGATTTAATTATTACATATGTTCAGATTTCAGTAGCTATTCTGAAAAGGTAATTCTACCAAATACTATGCAGAGAAGCAAACACTATTTTATCAATAAATAATAGCGAGCTCAAATGATCAAAAATCTGATGGATTATGAAACATACTGACCTCGAAATAAAACAGATATAACATCAAAATTCGAATAAATTGACTTACCCAGTGCCATTTTGGAAGTAACGTCGAATCGTGTATTCCTCATCACATCTTTAGTAGAGTGTCTTGTTCCAGTTTCAATTATGTTGATCAATAAGCATTTGTGGCATCGAATACTCAAGCTAGAACCAAGACCTTGATGTTGCTCAGCTTCTATGTATTCGAACGATAAACACTCCTTACAATATGGACACCACATTTGTTGACCGAGAAGCAGCAGTTCAACAATCCGTCGACCTTCTCCAGGATTTACAGCTTCTGCTTCGACGCTTTCTCCGAGTTTTTGCTTCTTTGCATCATTTTAAACTCTTCTTTCTTTCCCACGGGTTCTTCTGTTGATACCGATGTTACTACCGCATTTACTCTGAGCGACTCGTTGTTTATATACAGCTTCTGATACTTTTCTACCTTTTCAATAAAATCTTTGTACCTTTGACATTGTCCACTATCTGATATAACATTCAAATTCAAAGTGAAGTACAGATCAATTATATGATGAAAACGACCGGTACACAGTGCGTCAGCTGTACGAATGTATATGGGTCATTTCACACCAACTCAGTACTACTACTTGTATTATTGTACTTTGATGAATGTATCTCACCTTTATTTTCTAATACACTTGGATTGTGACATGTAGCTGGTGAGTTCACAAAACCAGCACAGGTGTGACTATAGAGATGCCTTGGTTGCTTGGTTGGAGCCATTGGTCTCCTCCAGCCATTGGAAATACGTCTCACTAGGAGACCGCTTGGGGTGCGGGTCACCAATCTTGACCAAAATTTTTTTCCTGGTTCCTGGTGGCCATAGTAGAGAGAATCCAGACTTTTAGGGTCCAACGCTCCCAAACTTCCCAGATATTAATTTATGTATCCTGGATGGAGACGTTGTTCTCGTCCCAAATGACAATATGTCATCTGAGACGTATTTCCCTCGCTGCACTGCACTTTCACTGTTCCAACTTGACCACCACATCACATTCTATGCTAGAAAATATATAAAAGGAGTAAATAGCGTGTACATGCAACAAATCTTACTTTCATGTCTTACTCACATAGAGTAAAACATGAAATATATGGAAAAATCAACGATTATCGACTTCACACATGTCTACACATCACATGTCTACTCATCAAGTAGACATTGCTTACTCACTACAGTTTGAGTAATTGTAAGGAAAGTTTCCAGATTAATTTCCACCACAGTGTTCACCTGCAAGTTTGGAGCTTCATCGTGTGCAGCAGCTAATGGATTTCCATTCAAGACGCAAGGGAATTCAGATAAGTATACTTAACCTTTGCCTTTCTTCATATATTTTTGAAAGATGTTTCTTTGTGATAATTTTTATGTTCCAGGTATGCTGTACAGAGCCAGAAATTGCATTGGAGTGAGAAGAAAACTGTGAGTAGATAAGTTTTAATATTATTGGTTATTGTATGACATTGGTCGACACATGCTCAGAATTGAAGTTTTCATGAGTAAAAATCAATCCTGACCCTGAATTGTCGTCCAATTATACTGCATTTGTTGTCTTTGTGCTTGGATACATGTTATTATTGCTTCAGTATCCAAGCACAGAGTTAAAAGTCGATAATCGTTGATTTTTCCATATATTTCATGTTTTACTCTATGTGAGTAAGACATGAGAGTAAGATTTGTTGCATGTACACGCTATTTACTCCTTTTATATGTTTTCTAGGATAGAATGTGATGTGGTGGTCAAGTTGGAACAGTGAAAGTGCAGTGCAGCGAGGGAAATACGTCTCAGATGACATATTGTCATTTGGGACGAGAATAACGTCTCCATCCAGGATACATAAATTAATATCTGGGAAGTTTGGGAGCGTTGGACCCTAAAAGTCTGGATTCTCTCTACTATGGTCACCAGAAACCAGGAAAAAAATTTTGGTCAAGATTGGTGACCCGCACCCCAAGCGGTCTCCTAGTGAGACGTATTTCCAATGGCTGGAGGAGACCAATGGCTCCAACCAAGCAACCAAGGCATCTCTATAGTCACACGTGTGCTGGTTTTGTGAACTCACCAGCTACATGTCACAATCCAAGTGTATTAGAAAATAAAGGTGAGATACATTCATCAAAGTACAATAATACAAGTAGTAGTATCACGGAACGCGGTAGTGTTCCATGCGTCAAGCAGAAGACACCGCAACTATATAATGTTTGAGATCGCACGCTCGATTTTTACATTGGCATTAATTCTGTCAAAACAAATATTTTTGGGTGCGAAACAGGATTTAATGCTCATCTACCATCCCAATTGAGCGATCGACAAAAAGAAATACTCAAAAACTCGTTCGCAATAATGAGTTTGGAGTACCGTGTCAAGCGATCTACTACTTTTTTTTCGACCAGAAATTTTTCTTCAGTATTCCGACCCTGAACTTAGCCGCGATAGCCTGATAAAGCAGCTATGTTCACGCATAGTACATAACACGTTTACATGCTCTTGCTTCCCGCGTAGATTTGAAACCATGGGATTGGAAGTAAATTGTTAATGTATTATAGTTAGAAAGAATATGGCAAAACTATTGGCCGTGTCCCATAGATTCAACGAAAAGTACTGCAGATTTTTTCAAACTTACAGAAGATAAGACAAGACATATCAAAATTAATTCCATGTCTTTTTTTTTATAATTGATTTTACACGGGCAAATGGTAGTTTAGGATGCCGATCTCGGCGTGTCGACTTAAGTTTTATTTGAATAAGCATATACCCTAATACCCGATAATGTCCAGGTAGCTAGTGTCGCCGATGGCAGCGTCCCGAGGGTGCGCTCCTCGTATTCTGACTTGGAAAAGCTGACCCTGGACCCGAACGATGTCCAGGTAGTCAGGGTACCCGATGACGGTGTTCCAAGGGTGCGCTCCTGGTATTTTTGATTGGAGTGCCTGACCCTGGACCCGAACGAAGTCCAGATAGTCAGGGTTCCCGATGACGGTGTTCCAAGGGTGCGCTCCTAGAATTTTCGCTTGAAGCAGCTGACCCTGGACCCGAACGACTTCCAGGTAGTCAGGGTACCCGATGACGGTGTTCCAAGGGTGGAGCTCCTGGAATTTTCGCTTGAAGCAGCTGACCCTGGACCCGAACGACTTCCAGGTAGTCAGGGTACCCGTTGACGGTGTTCCAAGGGTGCGCTCCTGGTATTTTTGGTTGAAGTAGCTTACCCTGGGCTCAAACGAGGTCCAGGTAGCCAGGGTACCCGATGACGGTGTTCCAAGTAGCTGACTCTGGACCTTAATGATGTCCAGGTAGTCAAAGTAGTCAGCTTCTTCAAACAAAAGTACCAGAAGCGCATCCTCAGGACACTGTCATCAGCGACCCTAGCCACCTGGACATTATCGGGTATCAGGTTATATCCTTATTCAAATATTCAGTCGACACGCCGACATCGTCATCCTAAACCACCATTTGCCTATGTAAAAATAGTTATAAAAAAACATGTGATAAATTTTGATGTCTTGTCTTAAATTCAGATAATAGATTAATTATTTTCTACTGATTACATATATTTTTTTTGTGTATCGCTCATCCATATAAATATTTGCATTTTGGAAAAATATCTATTTAATTTTATTACTGACGCTAATGCATATACATTTTATTGATTATTATTTTATAATATATTATACTCCGCAAAAAGAATTGAAATCCTCAAAAAAACTTTTTTTAGAAAAAGTAAAAATGTTGCGTCAAGCATGTGGCAGAACTAGTTTATCTCTTATATTGCTTAAAAAAAAATGAAATCCATAATAGACACATGAGTCAATTTATTATTTCATCAGTATTCATTCAGATTAATTCTCATATAGTTGGAGTATAACGTATTCTTATCACAGTTTACATACTATAGAAGACGTTGTCAACTTTAACTAACCAATTACGAAAAAACTTACCAGAATGCTCTTAGGTACCTCATCAATTATTTGAAGAACTAATGACAAACCAAATTGACGCCACTTGGTAGGATCGAATATCTTTGAATGCCTTATTAAACTGACATATAATATTCTTCATTACCTATTTATTTCATTACTTATTTATTCCTAGTTAAACGGTTTCACAACCTCTCCTCAATCGTTTGATTCCTTTCAAATATATTTTTGTATCGTAATTGCAATGCAGTTAATCCTATAATTCAGATAGACTTTATATATTCTTCTATTATCAATACTTTCATTGTCTTTCAAAGAGACAAATATTAATAATTCAAACTATTGATCATATGTCTCAGTAAATTATAAATATTTCTATAATATTTCTATGATAATTTTTACATCCAGTGATTTAGTGAAATATTATTATTCTTAAGACGTTAAAAATGCCTACCAAGTGGCGTCAATTTGGTTCGTCATTAGTTCTTCAAATAATTGATGAGGTACCTAAGAGCATTCTGGGAAGTTTTTTCGTATATGGTTAGTTAAAGTTGACAACGTCTTCTATAGTATGTAAACTGTAATAAGAATACGTAATACTCCAACTATATGAGAATTAATCTGAATGAATACTGATGAAATAATAAATTGACTCATGTGTCTATTATGGATTTCATTTTTTTTTAAGCAATATAAGAGATAAACTAGTTCTGCCACATGCTTGACGCAACCTTTTTATATTTTCTAAAAAAGTTTTTTTGAGGATTATGTATCTTTTGGGGTTTCCTGTGATTTATTATTTCATTTTATTTTATTCAAAAGGTTGTAACTGGATCACCATTATGAGACATATTTTATTTGAAAGCTTATGAGCCAAGGATTGAAATAAAATTTGTTCGGTCCAAATTGAAGGTGGCGATGAGGTCTATTTTCATGTGTACATGTAGGTACATGATCAAATGATTAGGAAAAATAAGTTTTGAGGTTAGGAAATTACTTTTTTATAAAATATGAGTAATTTATAACAACTTTTATTCCTGAAAATTTTTTGATTTGATGAATATTTCATGAGTTAATCAGGTCATGAAGTTGATTAAAATGTAAAAAAAACCTGAATTATCAAAATTGAGCGATGAGAGAATTTTGCTATGTATAGGCATGAAAAATCTAAAAAAATTAAATAGTGGTAAGGTGACCATTTACAATAAATTGGCTAAAAAAAAAATGAAAAAAAAATTTTTTCCATCCTGAGTTGGTGTAAAATGACCCATATACTCCGGCTGAAGAGAGAGAGAGAGAGAGAGAGAGAGAGAGAGAGAGAGAGAGAGAGAAAGAAGAGCAATGTGACCAACCTTCGCGATACTTTGCGATGTTGTCACGATCTATACGACTGTTACAGCGTTCAATATTAATTTATTTCTTCTATATCACAATACAAATGACCAAAATAAAGTATATAGATGGATTTAGCAGAGCTTCCGTGACACGGTATAATTTTTTCAACCGGATATCCAGATATTTTTACGTCATGTTTTTTCATTCTTACAGTTGATTTCAGGGCATATTCACAATCAGAAGTTAATGAAACAGATACAGAAATGTGCTCCGAATGTAATTTTACACTGCTTAAAACTCTCAAATAATTGATTTTATGGATGCGTTTATTCATATACTATATGAAAATATCTTTTTCAGTTCACTAAGACACACCTGGAGCTTTTCAAATAAGTTTAACTGATTGACTTGACTTTTGGCACTGACTGTGTAGCCAGAACATCCTTAAGTGAACGATCGAGTAAGTTAGTTTTTTTGGGACATTTCATTATTATAAAAGGTTTTAAACCTAATCCAAAAAAGGTCCAGGCGGTGTAAGATTTCCTCAAGTCCAAAGTTATTAGTGAATTGCGCAGATTCACGGGAATGTTAAAATTTTATAGAGAATTTCTACCGAATGCAGCGGAAACGCAGGCACCTTTGAATAATTAATTAACCAGTGATAGAAAAATGATAAAACTCCTGTAATTTGGAACGAGGCAGCTGAGCGTGCATTCGACAAAAGTAAAATAGATTTGGCAAATGCGACATTGATTGCTTATCGGACTGATGAGTCCAAGTTACGTTTAGTAACTAGCGCATACAATTTTCAATGGCAGCTGCCCTGGAACAAATGGTTAATAATTCATGGCAGCCTTTGGCTTTTTCTCGAAAAAATTTAATCAAGCACAGAAAAAGTACAGTACTTTTGATAGAGAGTATTTGGCAATTCATGAAACTTTGAGGAATTTTCGATATTTATAAGAAGGAAGAGAGTTCATTATTTATACTGATCATGCACCTTTGACTTTTGCACTTGATGGTGGGTTGGACAAGTATCCAGCTATTAGAGCTCGGAGGCTGTATGGCATAGCTGAATTCAACTGTGAAATCAGATCTATTAAAGATAAAGATAATATCGTAGCAGATACACTGTCTCGTTTTGAAGTAAGTTCGATTGATTTTGGGAATTCTGATGTAGAAATTAATGTTGAGGCGTTTATATTGCCAGTATATTTCAATTCATAAACTTCGGCATTGGAAAAATCTAAGGATTCACAGTTGAAGAAAGTTTCGGGGGATAGCTGTCGGCACTCATTGAAATTGAAAGAGTTAACTATTGGAATTGCAAAAACAAAACTTTATTGTAATATTGAGGGCGACAATCTACGCCCATAGGTGACTATATCATTAAGAAAAACAATTTTTAACATTTTTCACAACAATGGTCATCCGAGCGGATGAGTTACCAACAGGCTAATTTATCAGTATTACGTGTGACCAAATATGCACAGTAATATAAGAGATTGGAGTAAAAGTTGTATGCAATACCAAAAATTTAAAAGTATTTCGTTATAATAAGTTTTTACCATCACTATTTACTGTACCCCAACGGACGTTTCACGCATGTACATATAGACATTGTGGGGCCATTGCCCAATTCTAATGGTTATAAATATTTGTTAACAATGATTGATAGATTCACGCGATGGCCAGAAGCGGTTCCACTTCTGGACATTACGGCATCCACTGTTCGAGAGTGTTTTTTGAAACTTGGGTCTCTCGGTATGGTGCTCCTATTGTAATTACTACAGATCGAGAGAGGCAGTTTGAGTCTGCATTGTCTAACGAGCTTTGAAAATTTTCAAGAATAAAACGCGATCGTTGCACTCCGTACCATCCTGCGGCAAATGGATCAGTGGAAAGGTGGCATCGTGCTCTTAAAGCTACCATTATGTGCTGCGTAGAATTAGCAAATTGGCATAGCGTGTTACCATTAATTCTGTTAAGATTGAGATTGTGTTTGCGTATGGATACTGGTGCATCACCAGCAGAGTTCGTTTTCGGTACGACGTTGCGTGTCCCGGGAGATTTTTGTGATTTGGATGGGTTTGTACCAGAGAAACACTCTTTTTTGAAAGAGTTAAGAAGCTACATGTTGAAAGTACAACCAGTTCCGATAAATCATAAGATAATTTCTAAACCCTTTTCGTTCAAAGACTTGAAACTTGATCATAGAAATATTATAGAAATATTTATAATTTACTGAGACATATGATCAATAGTTTGAATTATTAATATTTGTCTCTTTGAAAGACAATGAAAGTATTGATAATAGAAGAATATATAAAGTCTATCTGAATTATAGGATTAACTGCATTGCAATTACGATACAAAAATATATTTGAAAGGAATCAAACGATTGAGGAGAGGTTGTGAAACCGTTTAACTAGGAATAAATAAGTAATGAAATAAATAGGTAATGAAGAATATTATATGTCAGTTTAATAAGGCATTCAAAGATATTCGATCCTACCAAGTGGCGTCAATTTGGTTTGTCATTAGTTCTTCAAATAATTGATGAGGTACCTAAGAGCATTCTGGTAAGTTTTTTCGTAATTGGTTAGTTAAAGTTGACAACGTCTTCTATAGTATGTAAACTGTAATAAGAATACGTAATACTCCAACTATATGAAAATTAATCTGAATGAATACTGATGAAATAATAAATTGACTCCTGTGTCTATTATGGATTTCATTTTTTTTTAAGCAATATAAGAGATAAACTAGTTCTGCCACATGCTTGACGCAACATTTTTTACTTTTTCTAAAAAAAGTTTTTTTGAGGATTATGTATCTTTTGGGGTTTCCTGTGATTTATTATTTCATTTTATTTTATTCAAAAGGTTGTAACTGGATCACCATTATGAGACATATTTTATTTGAAAGCTTATGAGCCAAGGATTGAAATAAAATTTGTTCGGTCCAAATTGAAGGTGGCGATGAGGTCTATTTTCATGTGTACATGTAGGTACATGATCAAATGATTAGGAAAAATAAGTTTTGAGGTTAGGAAATTACTTTTTTATAAAATATGAGTAATTTATAACAACTTTTATTCCTGAAAATTTTTTGATTTGATGAATATTTCATGAGTTAATCAGGTCATAAAGTTGATTAAAATGTAAAAAAAACCTGAATTATCAAAATTGAGCGATGAGAGAATTTTGCTATGTATAGGCATGAAAAATCTAAAAAAATTAAATAGTGGTAAGGTGACCATTTACAATAAATTGGCTAAAAAAAAAATGAAAAAAAAATTTTTTCCATGCTGAGTTGGTGTAAAATGACCCATATACTCCGGCTGAAGAGAGAGAGAGAGAGAGAGAGAGAGAGAGAGAGAGAGAGAGAGAGAGAGAGAGAAAGAAGAGCAATGTGACCAACCTTCGCGATACTTTGCGATGTTGTCACGATCTATACGACTGTTACAGCGTTCAATATTAATTTATTTCTTCTATATCACAATACAAATGACCAAAATAAAGTATATAGATGGATTTAGCAGAGCTTCCGTGACACGGTATAATTTTTTCAACCGGATATCCAGATATTTTTACGTCATGTTTTTTCATTCTTACAGTTGATTTCAGGGCATATTCACAATCAGAAGTTAATGAAACAGATACAGAAATGTGCTCCGAATGTAATTTTACACTGCTTAAAACTCTCAAATAATTGATTTTATGGATGCGTTTATTCATATACTATATGAAAATATCTTTTTCAGTTCACTAAGACACACCTGGAGCTTTTCAAATAAGTTTAACTGATTGACTTGACTTTTGGCACTGACTGTGTAGCCAGAACATCCTTAAGTGAACGATCGAGTAAGTTAGTTTTTTTGGGACATTTCATTATTATAAAAGGTTTTAAACCTAATCCAAAAAAGGTCCAGGCGGTGTAAGATTTCCTCAAGTCCAAAGTTATTAGTGAATTGCGCAGATTCACGGGAATGTTAAAATTTTATAGAGAATTTCTACCGAATGCAGCGGAAACGCAGGCACCTTTGAATAATTAATTAACCAGTGATAGAAAAATGATAAAACTCCTGTAATTTGGAACGAGGCAGCTGAGCGTGCATTCGACAAAAGTAAAATAGATTTGGCAAATGCGACATTGATTGCTTATCGGACTGATGAGTCCAAGTTACGTTTAGTAACTAGCGCATACAATTTTCAATGGCAGCTGCCCTGGAACAAATGGTTAATAATTCATGGCAGCCTTTGGCTTTTTCTCGAAAAAATTTAATCAAGCACAGAAAAAGTACAGTACTTTTGATAGAGAGTATTTGGCAATTCATGAAACTTTGAGGAATTTTCGATATTTATAAGAAGGAAGAGAGTTCATTATTTATACTGATCATGCACCTTTGACTTTTGCACTTGATGGTGGGTTGGACAAGTATCCAGCTATTAGAGCTCGGAGGCTGTATGGCATAGCTGAATTCAACTGTGAAATCAGATCTATTAAAGATAAAGATAATATCGTAGCAGATACACTGTCTCGTTTTGAAGTAAGTTCGATTGATTTTGGGAATTCTGATGTAGAAATTAATGTTGAGGCGTTTATATTGCCAGTATATTTCAATTCATAAACTTCGGCATTGGAAAAATCTAAGGATTCACAGTTGAAGAAAGTTTCGGGGGATAGCTGTCGGCACTCATTGAAATTGAAAGAGTTAACTATTGGAATTGCAAAAACAAAACTTTATTGTAATATTGAGGGCGACAATCTACGCCCATAGGTGACTATATCATTAAGAAAAACAATTTTTAACATTTTTCACAACAATGGTCATCCGAGCGGATGAGTTACCAACAGGCTAATTTATCAGTATTACGTGTGACCAAATATGCACAGTAATATAAGAGATTGGAGTAAAAGTTGTATGCAATACCAAAAATTTAAAGTATTTCGTTATAATAAGTTTTTACCATCACTATTTACTGTACCCCAACGGACGTTTCACGCATGTACATATAGACATTGTGGGGCCATTGCCCAATTCTAATGGTTATAAATATTTGTTAACAATGATTGATAGATTCACGCGATGGCCAGAAGCGGTTCCACTTCTGGACATTACGGCATCCACTGTTCGAGAGTGTTTTTTGAAACTTGGGTCTCTCGGTATGGTGCTCCTATTGTAATTACTACAGATCGAGAGAGGCAGTTTGAGTCTGCATTGTCTAACGAGCTTTGAAAATTTTCAAGAATAAAACGCGATCGTTGCACTCCGTACCATCCTGCGGCAAATGGATCAGTGGAAAGGTGGCATCGTGCTCTTAAAGCTACCATTATGTGCTGCGTAGAATTAGCAAATTGGCATAGCGTGTTACCATTAATTCTGTTAAGATTGAGATTGTGTTTGCGTATGGATACTGGTGCATCACCAGCAGAGTTCGTTTTCGGTACGACGTTGCGTGTCCCGGGAGATTTTTGTGATTTGGATGGGTTTGTACCAGAGAAACACTCTTTTTTGAAAGAGTTAAGAAGCTACATGTTGAAAGTACAACCAGTTCCGATAAATCATAAGATAATTTCTAAACCCTTTTCGTTCAAAGACTTGAAAGAGTGTTCACATGTATTAGAAAAAATCAAAGCAGTTAAACCATCATTGACGAGACCATATGGAGGTCCATATCCTGTAATTCAGAGAACAGATGATCTAAAAACTTTCATCGAAATGATTTTTTTTTTTAACGTCCACATATTTCAAACGATGAATAAATTCGGGCTTGGTGGACTATCCCAAAGTGATATTGTGAGAAAAAAATTCCACGCTCCCCGGGCTGGATTTGAACCATCAGGAGATCGCTGGTTCAAATCCAGCCCGGGGAGCGTGGAATTTTTTTCGCAATATCCCTTTGAGATAGTCCACCAAGCCCGAATTTATTTGTCGTTTTAAAAACTTTTCTTATTGACAAAGATGGTAAAGACGTTACTATCTCAGGGGAATTAATCAAACGAGCGTTTTTCTTGAAGGGAGAAGATGAGATGACAACAGATAAAGAAAGAGTAGTAGTGAATGATGACATTTTGATAGGAAATGATGAGTCTGATGCAAGGGGAGCAGTGGCGGAGAATAACAGCGAACCGGTTGACACGAGCTCGGCTCAATCATCTCAATTCGGTTGATCTGGGGATTGCGGATCCGCGGCCCAAGATCCTTTGATCGAGGAGAATTGTGGTGGTTCCGACAAGGCGAATTTGTATCGGATCACTCATATTTGAAGTCTCCAAGTGCTGGTGTTGGGGAAAGTTTGATGACGAAGAACAATGGTTTTCAAGTAGTAGTTAATTGCGAGAATCCCGTGGGATTGGTTGAACAAACAATGGTTCAAATTCCAGCTGGTGGGGAGGATGACCCAGCGTCTGTTGTAAAGAATCACCGGCCTAAAAAAGTGAAATTCATACCTAACATTTTAAAAAAGAAAAAAGTGATTGACATGATTTCTCTGTTTGAAATAGTAAAGGATAAATTTTATGAAATTAGTGACGCATTTCACAAAGACTATGGCAGGGATCAGTGATCCATTATATTTTTATCCGTATGATAGTATGCGTGGGAACTATGAAACTGTAACTGACGAAACAGTAAAGATCAATGTAGTTGAGAATAATGTAATCTTAACCAAAGATTTTTTACATTTTGTTCGACATGCTTGGTGCTGGGTCCGTACTGAGGTCATACTTTTTTTCTACGGCCTGGACATGCAAGCTATTGACAACGTAATCACTAACGCTCATGGAATCAACGCTGAACTGGAGAAGGAAATAAGAAAATTAGATTATCATTTTAAGTTTGAAGAAAAGAAAGCGAAAAAAAGAGTTTTATTAGATTATAAGAATGCGAGAGAATTCGTATTGGAATTTAAAGAAAAAATCAACAGGCAAGCGAGCGCAAAACGCAAAGCATTATCAGGTAAAAACGATAGGCCAACTGCCTCTGCTCCACCAACGAGTGTAGACATTCCTCAACTGTTTGTCAGTGAATTGCCCGTATTGAGATTATTTGTATACAATATTCCGTTAAAGTTAAAAAAGGATAAACTGTACCAATTCTTATTATTATATTGTGCACCCTCCATAATTCCAAATGTGTGTAAATTGTCGATCTTTGAGGGCCAATCCAGAAATTTCTGGATTGGCCCTCAAAGATCGACAATTTACACACATTTGTACCGATTGTTGACATCTTTTGGGGATGTCAACCTTGAGGTGGAATCAGTTTTTTTGCGAAAAGTGCCAGCGTGCGCCGTTGTTGTATGTGAGAATCTCTCCACATCAGCAAAATTACAGACATGTTCTGCTTCGGGCGATTTGCGTTCCATCACGGAAAAACAGCCAGTCAGTATTAGAGTTAAACCGGATAAGTCAATTTATTTTTTAAGGTGGAAATTCCATCACCCTCTCCAACTCAAACTGTTGCTCACGTTGAAATATATAAGAGTTCTCAATTCGCTCTTTTGAATGAAATGAAAAAAAACAGCGGTATCCGTGCTCCTAACAGTTATTTGCATTCGAAATCGCGAACTTTAACATGTAGCTATTGTAACCTACGTGGAGCACAGACATTCTCTGATAAAATTGAATGATCTAATGAATCAATGCCTTGGGAAAAAATATATGAAAAGAAACTTTGAAATTTGTAGAATTCGTTACCGGTGAAATATATGTAGCAACCCGAACTCATTGTAACGCTACATCTGTTACAATATATTTTTTACCCTGCGAACGAGAGTGTCCAGCATGTTCGTTGTGCACTTGGGGAAATCTGGCAATACTGTGTACCGCGCTCAACTGACCAACATGTAAATATATCGGTAACGTAGGAGTACAGTCGATAAAATGAGTAGAGGTTAACTACAGTAGATTTTCACAGTGTTGCTGTGTTTATGTCCGCTAGCCCACTACCAGAAAAGACTAGTCAAAAAAGTGACCGGTGAATCTTTCGATCCTTCAATATTTACTTTCAAACAAGATTCGACCATGACGAAAAATCGTGATAATAATTTAAAAACGATTTTAAGTATAAATAATGATGATTTGGAATGAAAAAAATTTGGATGCTACTTTAAGTCCTGTAGCCATGGAATTGCTACCTTGACCGACAAACCGGATTGGTTTTCTGAGTATAATGCTGGATTCATCGTTGATTTGGCAGCGAACTTGCCAGCACTTAACCGTGTTTTAGAGTATCTTGATCATGAGTCAAGAGTAAATTTCGAAATAGCCTATCATGAATTCAGTGATGTTTTTGGTAGAACTACTCTGGAATTCCGGTCCGATTTTGTTCGGTATTCAGGTGTTTCTGGTGAAGATGCAATGTGCCAAAATATGGAGAGATTTAGCTTAAAAAGTATTGCAAAAAGAAAAGATTTGCACTTACGTGCGTCTGTAGTAAAACGTTTTTCAGATTGTTATTATCGGGCGAAAGAAAGTAAATTCAATATAGTTCGTTGTTGAATAAATTCTTATGCGACTAAATTTTGTTACGTAAATAGAACTTTGGAAATGACTGTTTAATCTCAGTTCATCCAAATGCATGTAAAATAATAATATGATTCAAATCTAATATATTTTTGAAAATACAGATGTATCACTTCAATAGATATCTTTACCAACACACGATCATTCCCACATAGCATGCAACATCGCGTTGGAATATTTCACTGAAATATTTCAGTGCAAGATTTCAGCAAGAGTGCTGCAATATTTCAATGCAGCTTTCGGAAGTGGATTTGGTATCTTTCAATGAAATATTTCAAAAATATTGCAGCAACATTTCATGAAAGATTCAACGAAATATTTCACAATATTACAATAAAATATTGCAGTGCAAGATTACTGCAAGATTTCTGAAATATTTTCCTGAAATATTCTATGCAACATTGCTGCAAGATTCCTGCAAGATTTGACTGCGAGATTGAGGACAGTCAAAAGCTGCATTGAAATATTGCAGAAATATTGCATTGCAAGATTTCATGCAATATTGCTGCAAGATTTCTGCAAGATTCTTCTGCAAGCTCATGTAAAGTCAAAGGCTACATTGGAATATTGCAGAAATATTGCATTGCAAGATTTCATGCAATATTACTGCAAGATTTCTGCAAGATTCAACTAATAGACCCTGAGAAGTCAACGACTGCAGTGAAATATTGCAGATATATTGCATTGCAAGATTTCATGCAATGTTGCTGCAAGATTTTTGCAAGATTCTGCTGCAAGATTGAGGACAGTCAGAAGCTGTATTGAAATATTGCAGAAATATTGCATTGAAACATTTCATGCAATATTGCTGCAAGATTTCTGCAAGATTCTGCTGCTAGATTGAGGACAGTCAACAGCTGCATTAAAATATTGCAGAAATATTGCATTGTAACATTTCATGCAATATTGCTGCAAGCTTTCTGCAAGATTGGACTGCAAGAAAACGAAGCGATATGGCAATGACGAGGTCCGGTGGCGGGGGACAAGTGCGACGCCTATTGGCTCTGCCGCGCCGTTGCCCGACGAGCGGTTTGGTGATTGTGCCGCGCGTCCACAACATAACGAGCACGAGTGGCACACCATATTTTTGTTGAAATTATGATTAGGTGGGTGGGTGAGGGTTATAAAATGAGCACTTAGTACTCATTTTCAATAGTTCCGGCACCGCACTACACAGCCGATAAATGTGTAAACCCCTCTCGGGGGTCACAACTTAAATATAACATCCAAGATTTATATTGTTAGAATCCGAGGTGGTCCCGGGGCAAAGCTTTTGCTTCGCGACCCAAGGATCGGTGGTTCGCGCCCGACCCCCCGACTTTATTTTTTTTTTATTTAGTTGAATCAGATAGAATTATCCAATTTTTTGGGAAGTATTAACTCAACGGACCAAATTAAAAAATGTTTATATTAGAAAATAATTTTCGAAATTTATTGAACGTTTTGACCTCAGGGGATAATTCATCCTACAGGTGGAAATTGATATGATTTCAATGAATAAATTTTCAAGGCATAAGTAACTTGCCAAATCACGTTAATACAATTTATTAATTCAATACAATTTGAATAAAACATCTACGTTTATATGTATGATACACGTGTAAGAATAATAAACATCTATATAATACATTTTTTTATGCTTGAATTGATTAACATAATCAATTGGCAAATAAAATCTCCTTAATTGCTGATAGATGCAATTACATGAATGTTTTCATAAGGGAGAATGGAATCCATCACTGATGAATAATGTTATTTATGATTGTTATATCATTGTGATCGCAGAAGAATTCAATGATTTTACACATGAATTAAGATTATTCATCATAAAAATATATACTTTTAATAGAATTTTAAGTTGAATAGATAGTTATGTGAGGTGAATTGATCTTTTCTTGTTCATTGTATTCATTTTATCCAGATGTTTTATGGCAGACATGTTGAATTCACTTAATTTGTAAATTCAATAAGAATATATATATGGGGCGTTTCGCCTCAATCCTCCCAGCGCTGCGCGCGAGCGCCGAAACATGCCGTTTTCAACTCGTGTTTACGATGCCAAAATGTCCCTGAGAAAATGATTCGATAGATCATTTCCATGTAGTTTTTTCTCAGCTTTCCAACGGTGTAATTAGTTTTCCGGAAATTTTCCATTTTCATCCCCAAAAAATATAAAACATCGCATATCTCAAAAAGTATATTTTTAATATTTTTTTTAATGGTCTCAATCGAAAGCTGAGGATTTTTTACGTAGGAAAATATGTTTTCCAAAGAGTGCACGAATGATGTTCTCTGAGAAATAGAACGTCGAAAAGTAGACGTAGCGCTAATCCGGCGCACGGAGCGCGTGAGCGCCAATCATGCTGTTTTCAACTCTCCCCAACGATACCAAAATGCATCTGAGAAAATTATATTATGAGTTGATCCCATGTTATTTTCCCTCAGCTTTCCAATGGTGTTGTCAGTTTTCCGAAAATTTTCCATTTTCATCTCCAAAAAGATCTTTCTTAGAGAATAATTCAATTATTTTCTTTGGAAAATAGAACGCGCAAGAAAAGTTCCGATGCTTTCACTTTAGTAAAGGCCTACTGTTTCATTTTTTATCCGATAGGTGGCTTTCATGGTATTTTCAATAATACACAAGAAGAATTTTCATCTGCTGTATATAAATTGAATCATTTTTTCATCGTATTATTTTCGAGGCGTTTTTATAAGTCCTTCGAGCACCCACAATTTCGAGCATATTCATTTTTCCATAAAGTCGTTAATTGTATTGGCTTGGTTATTTATTTGACTCCTTGTACAAACTACAATGGATTCATCCTGGAAATTGAAATGCATAAATCGTTTAGATAAAAAAAATCATCCGTCATCTAAAGAATTGTACGACTTTCCAATGTCATTGAAATGACTGAATGTAAAAAAGCAAGATTCGAGTGTAACGATGAATATCATAAAGCAGGTTTGACAGTCCTCGAACAAATAAAAAATAAATTCTCAAAATCAACGACGAAGCAAGATAGAATTCAGTTGTTAACTCTTGCCCCTGATTATTGGTCTCGTAGGGACTTGATGAGAGAATTCAAATGCAGTGAATGGGAAGCTCGAGAAGCAAAAAATTTAGTAGCTAAGAGCGGGATTTTTCCAATACCGGAAAATAAAAATGGCAAAGTATTTCCAGATGAAACTGTCAAGTTGGTGGAAGGTTTCTATGGAAGAGATGATATTAGCCGAATTATGCCAGGCTTAAAAGATTATGTATCTGTCAAGCAAAGTAATGGCAAAAGAGAACACGTTCAAAAACGATTACTGCTTGGTAACTTGAATGAAATTCATTGTTTATTTAAACAAGAATATAAACATGTTAAAATTGGATTTACGAAATTCACTGAGTTAAGGCCCCCACATTGTGTTCTCGCTGGAAGCAGTGGTACACATAATGTATGCGTATGTGTTCATCATGAAAATGTCAAGCTCTTGCTCAATGCTATTGATATAGGAAGTTTGACAAAAAACACTGAATTGCACCTTGAAAACTATCATGATTGTATCCAAGCAATTGTATGTGGTAATGCACGTGATGAATGTTATTTTGGTGACTGCTTAGATTGTCCCAACATGTCTATATTACGAAAACATTTGCTTGAATCTATTGATAAAAATAATATTTTTGAAGTGCAATATGATTCATGGTTTCAAACAGATCGGTGTACAATAGGTTCAAAAGTTGTAAATGTTAATGAATTTGTGGATATACTGGGCCAAAAATTGTTAAAATTAAAGACACACGATTTTTTCGCTAAAAAGCAGTCACATTTTGTAAATGATTTGAAACTAAACCTCAAAGAAAGAGAATTTCTTGTGTGTTGCGATTTTTCAGAAAACTATGCATTTGTGATACAAAATTCTGCGCAATCATTCCACTGGAATAATAATCAAGCCACAGTTTTTACTGTCGTGGTCTATTACAAAATAAATAATGAGCTTGAACATCTGAGTATTGCTATAATTTCTGACAATCTCAACCATGATTCTGTTGCAGTTTATGAGTATCAGAAAATTATCATGTTGCATCTGAAAAATAATTTTGTAGTGGAAAAAGTGTATTATCTAACTGATGGAGCAGCTCAACATTTTAAAAATAAGACACATTTCCAAAATCTTCTTTTTCATGAAGAAGATTTTGGAATTCCAGCTGAATGGCACTTCTATGCCACTGCACATGGCAAAGGTGCATGTGATGGCATAGGCGCAAACATAAAAAGAGGTGCGAAACGAGCAAGTCTGCAACTTACATCTGGCAATCGAATTTTAACACCTGAAGATCTTTACAATTGGGCGAAAGATCATTGCAAAGGTACCAACATTTTTTATAGTAGTAAAGAGTCTTACGACCAAACTGTTTTGGAATTAAAACCAAGGCTGGATAGAGCTAAATCTATACCGGGAACTTTGCAATATCATGCAATTATTCCAGCAGGTGGGAAAACATTGAAGCTCAAAAAAACTTCATTGAGTTCTAAATATAACATCTTCCCGAAAAAAAGTGCTATACAGAGCAAAGAAAAAGTTCCTATACGAATGCGTTTAACGAAAACTTCAAAAAAGCAAAGAAAGCTGAAAAAGAGAGCAAAAATAACATGAAGTACGTGAACTATACTCTTTTTGAGATATGCGATGTTTCTTATTTTTTGGGGATGAGAATGGAAAATTTTCGGAAAACTGATAACACCATTGGAAAGCTGAAGAAAAAAGCTGAGGGATCGACTCATAATACAATTTTCTCAGATGCATTTGAGTATCGTTCAGAAGAGTAGAAAACAGCATGATTGGCACTCACGCGCTCCGTGCGCCGGAGTAGCGCTACGTCTACTTTTCGACGTTCTATTTCTCAGAGAAAATTATTCGTGCACTCTTTGGAAAACATATTTCCCTACGTAAAAAATCCTCAGCTTTCGATTGAGATCATTAAAAAAAATATTAAAAATATACTTTTTGAGATATGCGATGTTTCTTATTTTTTGGGGATGAAAATGGAAAATTTTCGGAAAACTGACAACACCATTGGAAAGCTGAGGAAAAATAACATGGGATCGACTTATAATATAATTTTCTCAGATGCATTTTGGTATCGTTGGGGAGAGTTGAAAACAGCATGATTGGCGCTCACGCGCTCCGTGCGCCGGAGTAGCGCTACGTCTACTTTTCGACGTTCTATTTCTCAGAAAAAATCATTCGTGCACTCCTTGGAAAACATATTTTCCTACGTAAAAAATCCTCAGCTTTCGATTGAGACCATTAAAAAAAATATTAAAAATATACTTTTTGAGATATGCGATGTTTTATATTTTTTGGGGATGAAAATGGAAAATTTCCGAAAAACTAATTACACCGTTGGAAAGCTGAGAAAAAACTACATGGAAATGATCTATCGAATCATTTTCTCAGGGACATTTTGGCATTGTAAAAACGAGTTGAAAACGGCATGTTTCGGCGCTCGCGCGCAGCGCTGGGAGGATTGAGGCGAAACGCCCCATTTATATATTCTTATTGAATTTACAAATTAAGTGAATTCAACATGTCTGCCATAAAACATCTGGATAAAATGAATACAATGAACAAGAAAAGATCAATTCACCTCACATAACTATCTATTCAACTTAAAATTCTATTAAAAGTATATATTTTTATGATGAATAATCTTAATTCATGTGTAAAATCATTGAATTCTTCTGCAATCACAATGATATAACAATCATAAATAACATTATTCATCAGTGATGGATTCCATTCTCCCTTATGAAAATATTCATGTAATTGCATCTATCAGCAATTAAGGAGATTTTATTTGCCAATTGATTATGTTAATCAATTCAAGCATGAAAAAATGTATTATATAGATGTTTATTATTCTTACACGTGTATCATACATATAAACGTAGATGTTTTATTCAAATTGTATTGAATTAATAAATTGTATTAACGTGATTTGGCAAGTTACTTATGCCTTGAAAATTTATTCATTGAGATCATATCAATTTCCACCTGTAGGATGAATTATCCCCTGAGGTCAAAACGTTCAATAAATTTCGAAAATTATTTTCTAATATAAAAATTTTTTAATTTGGTCCGTTGAGTTAATACTTCCCAAAAAATTGGATAATTCTATCTGATTCAACTAAATAAAAAAAAAATAAAGTCGGGGGGTCGGGCGCGAACCACCGATCCCTGGGTCGCGAAGCAAAAGCTTTTCCCCGGGACCACCGCGCACTCTTACAACATAAATTTCAGATGTTATATTTAAGTTGTGAGTCCTGAGGGGAATTTACTTATTTATCGGCTGTGTAGTGCGGTGCCGGAACTATTGAAAATAAGTACTGGGAGCTCATTAGACAACCCTCACCCACCCACCTAATCATAATTTCAACAAAAATATTGTGTTTGACATGTGCTCGTTGTGTTGTGAACGCGCGGCATAATCGCCAAACCGTTCGCCGGGCGCGGCGCGGCCGCCGCGGCAGAGCCAGTAGGTGTCGCGCTCGTCCCCCGCCACCGGACCTCGTCATCGCCATATCACTTCGTTGCTGCAAGATCCTGAGAAGTCGAAAGCTGCATTGAAATATTGCAGAAATATTGCATTGAAACATTTTATGCAATATTGCTGCAAGATTTCTGCAAGATTCTTCTGCAAGCTCATGTAAAGTCGAAGGCTACATTGAAATATTGCACAAATATTTCGATGGAAGATTTCATGCAATATTGCTGCAAGATTTCTGAAAGATTCTGGTCGCTTACATCGAATTTAATGTGGGAAAATGTATACGAATTCTCACTATGGGACCAGGCGCGAACCCGTGATTCTTTGGACGTGGCGCAAAATTCTTGCCGCCAGACCAGCACACACTTTTATAATACATAATTCCGTCAATGCTGTATTCAAATTCTGATCTTCCGAAAGGAACTATAATATTGCACCAACCTTGCAGAAATATTCATTAAGAGATTTAAAGGGTTTCAAAAAATCGGCTCTCAAATATTGCAGCAATCTTGCAGCAATCTTTCCATGCAATATTTCAAAGTTGTATTTCTAGAATCTTGCAGAAATATTGCATTGCTCCTTGCACTACCGATAGGTGGCGACTCGCTTCTCGCAAGTAAAACTGTATGCCTCTGTCTATATACCAGCATCCACAATGATGGGTACCAAACTCGATTCCAACTCTTATTTCTGAGTCAAACTGGAAAAACTATTCTTGTGGGAGTCTCTACCGCATTCTCGAACTAGAGAGTCATTGAAGAGTTCCCGATCATCTAAAATTATTCACAGGTTTGTCAGCACTGGAATATTGTAGCAATCTTGCAGCAATCTTTCAATGCCATATGCTCAATCATGTTAGTAAAATCTTGCAGAAATATTGCAGTGCAAGATTTCTGCAATATTTCAAATTTTCCTAGCCAATACTGCAATATCTAGTATCAATCTCTAAATGCAATATTGCAAACAGATATTGCTGAAATGTTGCTTGAAAGATTCGGATGCTGTCGATGAATCAGCAGTGAAATATTGCAGTAATCTTTCAATGTAATAATCATTATAATATTGTTAAAATCTTGCAGAAATATTGCATGAAAGATTCAACGAATGTTGATGAATCGGCAATGAAATTTTGCAACAATCTTGCAGCAATCTTTCAATGCAATATTTCAAATTTATATTGCTGGAATATTACAGAAATATTGCATGAAAGATTTCAAGGGTCTCATCGAATCGGCCGAGAAATATTGCAGCAATCTTGCAGCAATCTTTCAATGCAATATTCGAGAGTTATATTTCTGTAATCTTGCAGAAATATTGTATGAAAGATTTCAAGGGTGTCGACGAATCTGCAGTGAAATATTGCAACAATCTTGCAGTAATCTTTTAATGCAATATTCATAATCATATTGTTGAAATCTTGCAGAAATATTTCATTGCTTTCTTGCAAGCCGGACATATCAATATTGCAGAAATATTGCAGTGCAAGATTGCTGCAATATTTCAAATCTTTCTTGCCAATATTGCAGCAATATTACATGCTGTGTGGGAAGTTCATCGTGTGCGGCTGCTGAAATTTCAATATGAAGGAGAAGCAACCAAATTAAGATAAGTATTCTTTGAACCTGTATGTGAATTTTGTAAAAATCTGATTCTTTGTTTATAATTTGAGTAGATAAGCTAAGGGGATTCTGGGCCACTGGTTTACTTTCTAGGCCAAAAATCCTAACCCAGTGGCCCAGACCGCCCGGTATTGTGGCTTACTTTTCGAGCCAGGGAGGTAGGTCAGTCGCTCCGCGTGCCATCTCGGTTTTGAATATTTTTTCTCTTAACTTTGGAGTAGAGGAAGCCCCCTTCCCGCTTCCTCTTGTGGGAGACTTCCCATGATTGTAAATTTTATGTGATGACATGAAATTTACGATCATTTTTTCTTCCTCCGTTTACTCCTTTTTTAATCTTTATCATATGCAAATATCAGTTATAATTATGTACAATCCATAGGTTTAAAATATGTAACTTTTGATGTTTTGATGATAAATTTTTTGAACAACCGAACGTTATGATGAGCGCAGCTTCTCTTGTATGCCCCATTGTGATGTGGACAAACCGTGGCAAGTTTTATTCTGTCGAGTGGAGGGTAGCCCATTTCCAGGAGATCGTGAACTTTGAACCTGAAGCGTTCCAACCAACTTTTTTGAATTGAACCTGCTACGTATATTTTTTGTGGCATCGCATAAATTTTCCCTGAGGATGGGTCCAATAACGGTGTATGGACGATCCCCTGCATTCCACGGTATTCCGTGATGATGCTGTTCGAGCCAAGTGTTTATACCCTTGTACTTCTCGGTGAGACGTTTCCAGGGGAATGGATTCTCGAACAAAAATACGATATGATCAGCATTTCTATTGAGTGGAAAAATCGCTAGTTATTTGAGGATGTAGTCGTTGCCTGGCTGCTTGAAGCCTTGCATGTCCACCACGTACTCCATCTTGAGAGTGAATGAGCTCTAAGATTGATGAAGGTGTCCTTTTATAATGCTCAAATGACTTTCCTCACATCCCCGCTCATTGGATTATACTCGACTATTCGATCATGTATGATCAGACAATAAGCTGATGTGTTTGGAGGGAAATTATTTATAGCTTCGAATTCCAAACAAACATCCACTGGTGCATTTTTGATAGATTCGTTTTGCTTTGAACAATCTAGCACAATTAGTGGTATTTTTGCGATGAACTGTTCTCGACTCAAGATGGGTTCTGAATCCTTACCATAATAGGAATTCTGGAAATTGCAGAACATATCATAGAGGATTGTATATTGATTGCGTTCAATGTCCACATTGAGATTACCGTATGAGTAGGATTGAGAATTAAGGGATAGATTCACATTTCTAATTTGACAATGATCGAAGAGACTTGCATTAACATCCTTACGATTTTTTCGATTCGTTTGAAAACCAAGAATGATGAATCGTGGTTTCTCCAATTGATTTGAAGTTTTCACAGTCCACACGTGATTCCTGGCGGCAGAAAAAACTGGGTACTCGTGAAGCTCCCACGATCGAAAACTCATGGCTATAGATTTACTTTTTTGCAACTGACCCAGCAAGCGAATTTTATACTCGTTCGATAGATGCACGTATGGCATGAGCCACTCAATTTTCGTTAAATAAAATTTCCCCATTTCCCATAAATCTTCATTTTTACCTGTTTCTCTGTAAGATGTTTGTATGATAGCATTGAGATCTGTGTTTGATCTTCGAAGTACCAACTCATGTTTGGTGTTGACTTGTGATTATCTTGCGATAATCTTCAGCAAATCCTAGTATCATGCTGAGTGGAATGTATAGATCAAAGTAGCCTTCAGCATTGATGAAACTCTTGTTTCCTTCAACGTCAAGCCAACCAGCATTTTCCATGTTTTGTCTAGGATTGGAGAAAATCCATCCTTTCATGAGAGTGGTTAGACCGACATTTTTGCAACGATCAATCTCTATGGCGTTCATTTCATATCGAATTTCTTCGACAAAATGATACAACCCATTGTTGACGAATTTCGTATGTTTTAAAGCTGGACCATCTTGCTTGCATATTCTACCAGAAATATGCAGCAAGCTTCTTGATGGTAGGAGACACAAATCTTGATGCTGGATTGATATACGTATCTCATCGTTGTTGTTGTAGTTGGATCCAGTGTATGGTTGATGAGCATGTACCTCATAGTGTGAGATACTTTCATCAAATGCGATTTGAGCTTGCATATTTAGAATGTCTTCCATCTTTCTTGAAACAACAAAAGAATATACAAGTTTTTTTCCACCAGGGGCGACCTTGAAGCCGAGACTTCTTAGGAACTAAATATTTTGACGTGTTAACTCTTCGAGAGCTCGTTGACGACTGATACTTGGTTGACATGATGCGTTGCCTTTATACCCTCGTCCGTAATAGACGATCCCCATTATCCAACTGTTTTTATATGCAATCTGACTAAGATAATTCCTACACGGAAATTGACAAGACGTCCGTCTTGGTCGACTATCCGCACTTGAATGTGGTCTATGTAGTTGACGTTGATTGGTAAGTATATGACTGGTGATGGAATTTCAATAATCTTGTATCCCGGTTCTACAGTAGGGAAAAACTCGTGTATAATGTGCGCTCGCTGTCCATTTATATATGCACCCGCAGTGATGTTACATTCGATTCTCAACGATTCTCAACTAGAATTT
>JAJGQD010000240.1:0-27800 GCA_020882685.1 Aphelinus atriplicis
AATTATCTGAAATAGAACCTGAGATATTGTCGGTAAAAAATCAAGCGTTCATTTCGATCCTGAGCGTTCGACTTTTCGTCGCTTCTTCTTCCCTACCCCTTCGCTGGCCGCCACTGCCACTGCGCCGAAAGTGCTGCATTTCAATGATTTTCATCAACCTCCCGCCCGACTATTGAGTATCAAGAACATTACTCACGTAGATAATACATGATACTTGAGTAAAACTATGTTCAAGCTATCAGAAACCGTTTCGATTATTATTCTACTGCGTATACTTTTGCCGGAAAGCTACCTCAACTTTGAACCTCTGTATCTCGGGATTCACAAATCAGATTTGAGTAAATGACGACTCGAAATGAGCGTTTGTTTATCTTTTATCATATGCCTTTTTTAAATTTTGAAACAGATAGAAAAACCGCGTTGCAGTTGCATTTGCTTATGAGGTACTTTTTGCTTTCTCAAAGAGAAAGCTTTGTGATGGGGTAAAAATCGACCCATCGAATCGGACTTCGGGACCTCGGTTTTCGTAATCTACGGATCAAAAAACATGGAAATCCGAAAATGTCTGTATGTATGTACGTACGTGCACTTTTTTTTTGTCGTACGATAACTTTTTGAAGGAATTGTCCGATCGTCCTGAAATTTTGCACAGAGTTTAGTCGCCGCAAAATCTCGGCCGAGTTCAATTTTCAGCCAACTCCGTTGTTTATTTCTCTAGCAACCGTTGCTAACGTGTTTTTGATAAAAGCTCCAAAAATCATCATCAATGCCCGATGGGTCTCCAATTCTTTCGACAATCGATGAGAATCGATAAGACACGGATAATTTCTGTCGATAATTTTTGTATGGAGATACAAAATTCAGCTTCAGACTGACCTTTTTTCGTCATACAATAACTTTCGAAGGAATGGTCCGATCGTCCTCAAATTTTGCACACAGGTCGGTCTCCAGAAGATGTGGACTGAGTTCGGTGTTTACCAACATCCGTTGTTTATTTCCATGGCAACCATTGCTAGCGTGTTTTTTATAAGTTCCCATATAATTCATGATAAATGATCATTTGGGTTTGTATATTTATGGGATTCTATAAGAATCAAAGAGACATTTCCCGTAGAAACCATTGTTGATGTCTCTAGCAACCGTTGTTTATATCCCTTGTAACCGTAACTAGGGAATGGGAAAAGTCAGTTGGAGGTCCATTTTTGAAACTGTTGATGACTAAGAAGTAAGAACATCGAAGCTCAGACATTTACCATAGCAGCTGTTGTTTACGTCCTTAGCAACCGTTACTATGGAGTAGGAAAAGTCAGTTTGAAGTCCATTTTTGGAACTGTTGATGACTAAGAAGTAAGAACATCGAAGCTCCGACATTTACCATAGCAACCATTGTTTACGTCCTTAGTAACCGTTACTATGGAGTGGGAAAAGTCTGTTGGAGGTCCATTTTCAAAACTGTTGATGACTAAGAAGTAAGAACATCGGAGCTCCGACATTCACCATAGGAACCGTTGTTTACGTCTTTATTAATCGTTACTACAGAGTAGGAAAAGTCAGTTAGAGGTCTATTTTCGGAACTGTTGACGACTAAGAAGTAAGAACATCGAAGCTCGGATATTTACCATAGCAACTGTTACTATGGAGTGGAGGAAATGAGCTAGAGGTTCATTTTGCTTTCTCAAAGAGTTGTGATTAATGCAAGTTGAGGTTCAATTGCAATACTTTGAGAAAGCATACTGCTGAGGCACTTGGCAGCGGTTTTATCCACTGTTATGCAAATTATTGACATTAAGTATAAAATTCCTTCTTTCTCTGATTTTGGATCGAAAAAAAGTGCTCCAAAAAATCGCATTTTTTATTTTAATTTGTTAATTATTCATTGAAAATCAATTTTTTTCAGTCTTTTCAAACATTGTGTCGTGTAGAGCATACCCGAAAATAGTAGGAATGACTATTTTGCAACTAACCCCCGTCTTATTCATCAAATTATTCGAACTCGAATGTACAAATAGAATTTCTGCAATTTGGGACTTAATGGGTTAAATGACCCAAAACCAAAACTCCATATACGGATAGAATACAAAGTGGATCGCATTTATCTGTCTAATTTCGTTTTCTATTAAAATAATAACCTAAATAATCCAAAATCAAAACTCCGTGTACAGACAAAATTTCAAGTGAATCGAATTTATCTGACTGATTTTGTTTTAGGTTGAATCAATAACCTAAAAAAACCCAAAACAAAACATAATTTACTAATGGAACTTCAAGTTGATCGCATTTTTTTAGATTCGACCTTCGATATCTCGAAGCGTGGGCGTGCTAGAATTTTTTCACTATTCTTCCCGAACTCTCCGAGGTCGACTGTATCAGAATTTATACTCAGATCACGGCATCCCAGACATAATAAAAAAAATTTCCTCCCCAAGCTGGATTCGAACCAGCACCCTCCTGATCTCCGGTCAGTAGCACTGCTTATTGCGCCACAAGGTAGACGACTGATTCTCACATCCCTGGAGCACGAATTCATTTCTCTCGCAACATCACCTGATCCGCATCGATCAGGTTTGATCGTTTTAAACAGATTGTTACTTTACCCACATCCCCCCAGCCCACCATTGGGCTACTACGTATTTCTGTCTGGACTAGTAGTTTTATAATCAACTAGGGGGGTACCCCCCTGCTCGCTTCGCTCGCCAACCCCCCATCCTAAGTTTTTGTTATATTGTTTCCATTAAGTTTTTGAAATATGTTTTCATCCAAGAAACTTTAAACTTGAACTTTATATTTTGTTCGATTGAAAAGAATCGAAAAGTTCGAACGAAAATAAAAGAATAATGTTAACTATATTCATGTTAAACGTGGTTAAAAAACAGTTAAGTAGTAAAGCTTAATCTCTCCGCTAATACTCTCCGCCGCTAATAATGTTTTCAAATTGTACGAAACATAATTGTATCCTTGTTGAGGCGAATTGGTTTTGCTGAGTGATGTGACGGTAAGTTACATTCAAAATTATTAATATTTCAATATTTTATTAAATTACATATTATAGGTTACAATATATAATTATTTATGTTTTTTTTATAGATGGATGCCTTCTATTTTTTACCCTTTTGCCATACCGAAAATTGGGATATAGATGCCCATTGTGCAGTATGCCTTCAACATCTATGTCAACCAACATATGGAAGGAATCGGGTCCGGGTGCCATCTCCGGATATTACGTAAAGTTTTTATGCCGGAGATAAAGCCTTGGATGTAAGTGTAAGTACATAGTTTTCCGCCCATTTTTGGTAATTAAATTTTGCCAAAATGTCATGCAGCTGTTATTGACTCGAGTCGCATCGCACATTCGCGATGCGCATTTTCCCACATGCTATCCGAGTTGCGCCGAGAAGCGACATTAGGATTAAGCATACATGTGTGAGTGTAAGAATGCGCTGATTGAGACGCATCCATGCGACGGATGGCAAGTTGCACGTAGTGCATGGGAATCATGAGGACAGCTTGCATTTTTGTGCAGCTGCCCAACATTGAAACGGATGGATGTCGGCTATAAGATATTCTCTTATCAGCCTGTGCGGAGACACGAGGAGCCAGCGGGCGCTCGTGCGGGAATGCTATTTTATAAGTGCAAGTTGCACACGGCAACTGCGCAGCTTCAAATTAGTTAGAAACGGCCATAGGAGATCTTCTTATCGGCACGTATAAGTTGACGAGTAGCCAGCGGGCACTCGAGCGAAAACGACGAATGAACGTATAGACGAATGTATGAACCCTGCATGTAATGCAACTAGAATTGTTCGCTATAGGAAATAAGCAATTGATCTGGCCAGATCAGAATTTATCTATGTTTATATATTTTTATCGGAGACAGGCCGAGGTGCCATGAGCGAATGGAATATCTTATCAATAGCGTTTTGCCAGGATTAATAAGTGCCATGTGAAATAGTTGAATGACATGTATAAGTAAACCGATGCGCCTTGCAGCGCATACATGGATTTGTAACGAAGCGACCGCGCTTCGTAGTCATAAGTGTTCGCGCGTGCGAACGGAGGAAAGACGCTGAGCCACGCGCGCTTGTTATCACTCCATGAGGGAGAGGTAATTCTCGCGAAGTGCAACTGCGCTTCCCAACCGTTTCGCGCCCGCGCTTCGCGCCCTGCGAGCGCATCTTGACGTGACGTCACGACGCTTATAAAAGAAGCGGCCGCGGCGGACACGACGGAGTTGATCTGTGCTAATCACGGATGCCACACGGGTGGCCGGACATGGAGCACGCGAGCGGCGCAGCTCCCCCGCGGACGCGTAGCATACTTATCATCTATTTCGGAAGAACAGAATTATATAGAACGATCCAACCACGCGGGATCGAGTGTTAAATATAGGATTTAGGCAACATAATAAAGTTTAGTGCTAGTGCACTTGAAGTGTGTTTATTAACAACATCCCCCCCCCCACACTACACATGCATCCGGAACCAACACGAGTATACGGCCCAGCGCGCCACGGACTACTCGGCTGCCACGCTGCCAAGCTCCAGCCAAGGACAACCAGGCGCCGGACGGATTAGGGAATATGTAAGTGACCGAGCGGTCTTACACACGGATAACGGATCGCGACACCTTCCAATAACAAACATTCCAACCAATATAGGGGTATTTCGCCCAACCGCCCCTCTAAATAACGGTCGGGCCATTACAATGGTGACAGCGGTGGGATGTTTGTTTACGGGAAGTGACGCGAAAACTCAAAATTCTATTCTAGAGTCAGTGTTTTGAAGTAATCTTTCAATTAACGAAAAGGGAAACAAAAATTGCAGAGATACGCGCGTGCATCAATATGTTACAATTATACGTAGAGGGGAACGCGGAACGGATTAATAGAGTGATGGGCGAGATGCTCATACGCGAACCGCGCATAAAAACGAGGAGCGACGACTCCACTCAAACGAACGGATTAGAACATGCGGGACACATCGTGCAAAAGCGTGCGAAATAGAACAACGAGAAAACAGAATCGGTGTGCTCATTTTCTGGTTAGGAAAATTACGCGATGCGGGTTACATATATAAGGAAATCTTGGGAGGGAGTAGCGCGCGCAGTTCAAAATTCAAAGTAGAATTCCAGAGAAAGAGCAGCGGCAAACTTGCCTAGCAAGAATCCCGCTCTAGGAAGATACAAAATAAATTCGCCGCGCGACTAGTCGATCGGGATATTCCACTTAACGCGCGTGATAATTCCACCGAAAATAAAGTCATCCGATAAACAATGTACGGTTAAGTAAATATTCAGAATGAACGAACGAGGACAGCCAACATACTTCCTCAAATCTCAAGGGCATACTCGAGTATGCATCAATCTTATAATAATATTGAACAGCAAATACGCTGCAGAAAATGAATTTCAAGGAGACCGGCGATCGGATCGTCGTCGCGAAGAGAGCCCAGAAATGGGTAATTGCAGGGCAATTCGCGTTCGGATACTGCGCGCCACAGTATCAGGTTGTACGTTAGCCAAACGAAACAAAAACGTTCGAACACGAAACACGCATATTTCGATAACTGGCGAACTCGTACGGTTGAAACTTGCGAAGGTCCGGGGATAGGAGCGACAGGGTTCGACTCCTTGGTATGCGGCATTATGCATTTTTGAATTTTCTATTTCGGCTTTCTATTTAAAATTAATCGTCGCAGTTAGTGTAGCGGTAGCACGCCTATCCCGAAACGATTGGAATTGTAAAAACCGCGAGAACGTGAGGGATTTCACTACCGGAATCGAAAAATGCGCGTCTCGTGACACACTAGGAGCGGGTAGATCGGATGATCTCTCGTTACACTAAGGGAAAGGAGGTAAACGAAACTACCTCCTAAGAACAGCAAACATGCTGTAAGGGTTAATCCCAAGGACCGGCTGATCACCGGATACATATAGGACACACGGGGCACCGTCACTGTCGCTACGGATCAAGGGTCGCGAAATAACAATTTTCGTACCGAGTAAAAGGGAACGAGGAGGTTGGATAACCACTCGTCGCATGAAGGGGCAACAATCGAGATACGGGCAGGATGCACCGCGGATTGACTCGATTTGTTGCAACAGTTAGAATCGAACCGGCGAGACAAGCAATTGTAGGACGCGCGGTACAATGATTCTAAAATTTTATCAATATTTGGAACAAGTAAATCGTAAATTAATGGACTCAAGGAGTCAAAGGGGAACGTGAGGGTGGGGGTAAGCGAGTCATGAGACCCGCCACCGACACACGACATTACAATCACGAACGAACAGATAATAATCTGCTAAGAATTTTGCGCGAATTATACGACAGAAACAAAAAATGAGCCTAATTGCACGACACAACCGCAAATAGGTATCGGCAAAGGGCCAAGAGCCACATGAAATAAATTTTGAAATTCAATCGCGACTTTCGAGGGCCTTTATGAATCCGCGAATGAACTTCAAATAAGACATGCGACATAATCGACGGACATACGGCACAGTGACCGATAGAGCGTAGCTATTTTGAATAGTGATAGAAACAGCAAAATACCGGAAAGCTTATATCAATAGAAAATGCATACACTTTCAATTAACGCTTAAGAAATGCGAGAAAATCGCGCCTAAATCGAGTTCCGGGATTTTGTGAAAATCATAGAGATAATGATGAGTTTATCGACAGCAATAGCGAGTAACAAGACGATAAGTACGCGGAGCCGATCCGAACCTTAAACCTAAGCTTGATGATAAGACGATAATTAATACTTGATTACAATGTTGACACGAGGAAATCGAACCAAATATATGTAGTTGCGCGAACCTTTAAAATTTTAATGTAAAAGAACCCTAGTTCTTAAAATTAGCCAAGTAAGTTATCTAAGCAAGAAGCAAAATCTGCCGAGAATTTTCGATCCAACAGGGAATGACATCAGAGTGTACGGCCAAAGGATACTTCAACGAGCCGCACGCATACGAGTATGCAACATCAACGGAACGAAGTGCTATCCACGCGCTATCCGACGAGCATCGAGCTGCGCCCCATCCAATGGCCAGCAACCCGACTCATGAGTGGAGCTGCACCAGTCCCGATAGAGGAAGCAGGCACCGACAGCATCATACCAGCTGACTTAGCAGCTACGGCCAGCCTTCGACTCTCAAGCCACGCTTCCAGCAAAAAGAGAGAGAGCGAATCATCCTGCCTACCTCCAAAGACAACTACTGATAAGACTGCAGTGCAGATCGAGTGTCATCGGAACACTCAGTGAAGTGACCGTGAGTGAGGAACTTCGAAGGAAGCTGATGCGAAAGGTTTATTGCGGAAGCGAGCATATTAACCGATAAGTAGCGAATCGCGCTAAGTTGAGTGTCTGAGATTAGAATGAGGCGTGTGAATATGAGTACATGAACCTTGATTCAATTGAAACTTATTTTTTTTGAACGAATGAAATGTAAGTTTTGGCATCGCTAAATTAACGATAGTTTGATAATCTAAGTACTGTTTTGAACTGTTTTGCTTTTCGGAAATTTGAATCTGATGAACACTGAATCCCAAGATCAGACCCGAGTACTGACTTTCAGTTTTGACATCCAAGTGTCGCGTCATTTGATTATAATCAAGAGTCCACTACTTATTTTTGGGACATGACCAGAGGTCCATGTGACCGACGAGAGGTTAGAAAATGAAAACGCCACATGAGTTGCTATGCATTTCAACCTGCATAAAGGAGAGGAGCCGATTGGCGATGCAGAGCAATCTGATAGCTCCGATTCATCTGTATCACAGTTGTGACAGAAGGCGCAGAGAGTGCAAAGCACTGCGCAAGAAATAACGAGAGAGACACGGCTAACGCACCAGCCTTTTCACGCAATGGTCTTGCAATACCGACCGTCTGCGTTGAGAATCAAACTGATATGATCCATTCAAGTGTCAAGATCATAAACCACATTATGAACATCAATTTCATTTTTCCAAATATTGATAAAATTTTATGTGTTTAGCTATATGCAGCAAAAATGGAGATGCCAACCCTTGCAGATCAATCGGTCGGGAAATTGATTGATTCATGAATTGTAATAAAAATTGTAGTATGATTGCATGAATGAGACGTAACGGGCCAGCGGGCCATCTAGGCTAGTTTTTTCGATACGAAGGAAATTATATTAAGCAAATAGATAATGGAATTTTGCAGACTAATCGCCATTAAGCTTTAGCAAAATTTTCGAGGCAATTCAGATAGCATCCTTTTCTTTTGCGGATAAATCTCGGTCCAGTAGTCCTCGATTTGACTTGAGGGTAGGGGTGTTATGGCCCAGCCTTGCTCCGCCCATTTTTGAAATTTTAAATTGACTCGAGTCGCATCGCACATTCGCGATGCGCATTTTCCCACATGCTATCCGAGTTGCGCCGAGAAGCGACATTAGGATTAAGCATACATGTGTGAGTGTAAGAATGCGCTGATTGAGACGCATCCATGCGACGGATGGCAAGTTGCACGTAGTGCATGGGAATCATGAGGACAGCTTGCATTTTTGTGCAGCTGCCCAACATTGAAACGGATGGATGTCGGCTATAAGATATTCTCTTATCAGCCTGTGCGGAGACACGAGGAGCCAGCGGGCGCTCGTGCGGGAATGCTATTTTATAAGTGCAAGTTGCACACGGCAACTGCGCAGCTTCAAATTAGTTAGAAACGGCCATAGGAGATCTTCTTATCGGCACGTATAAGTTGACGAGTAGCCAGCGGGCACTCGAGCGAAAACGACGAATGAACGTATAGACGAATGTATGAACCCTGCATGTAATGCAACTAGAATTGTTCGCTATAGGAAATAAGCAATTGATCTGGCCAGATCAGAATTTATCTATGTTTATATATTTTTATCGGAGACAGGCCGATGTGCCATGAGCGAATGGAATATCTTATCAATAGCGTTTTGCCAGGATTAATAAGTGCCATGTGAAATAGTTGAATGACATGTATAAGTAAACCGATGCGCCTTGCAGCGCATACATGGATTTGTAACGAAGCGACCGCGCTTCGTAGTCATAAGTGTTCGCGCGTGCGAACGGAGGAAAGACGCTGAGCCACGCGCGCTTGTTATCACTCCATGAGGGAGAGGTAATTCTCGCGAAGTGCAACTGCGCTTCCCAACCGTTTCGCGCCCGCGCTTCGCGCCCTGCGAGCGCATCTTGACGTGACGTCACGACGCTTATAAAAGAAGCGGCCGCGGCGGACACGACGGAGTTGATCTGTGCTAATCACGGATGCCACACGGGTGGCCGGACATGGAGCACGCGAGCGGCGCAGCTCCCCCGCGGACGCGTAGCATACTTACATCTATTTCGGAAGAACAGAATTATATAGAACGATCCAACCACGCGGGATCGAGTGTTAAATATAGGATTTAGGCAACATAATAAAGTTTAGTGCTAGTGCACTTGAAGTGTGTTTATTAACAACATCCCCCCCCCCCCACACTACACATGCATCCGGAACCAACACGAGTATACGGCCCAGCGCGCCACGGACTACTCGGCTGCCACGCTGCCAAGCTCCAGCCAAGGACAACCAGGCGCCGGACGGATTAGGGAATATGTAAGTGACCGAGCGGTCTTACACACGGATAACGGATCGCGACACCTTCCAATAACAAACATTCCAACCAATATAGGGGTATTTCGCCCAACCGCCCTCTAAATAACGGTCTCATTACAAGCCTTCAAAAATAAGAAGAATCGTAGGAAAGCCATATATGGACAAAAGCTCACAGGAAAACAGTGATTTATCTACGTGTTGAGTCAGTGATTTATCTACGTGATTTATCTACGTGTTGAGTCTAAGGCTAATCGTTGCAACAATCTAAGGCACTACTCGTGTGGCTATTTATTTTTCTTCTTTGTATATATATAACACAAGCATCAACAGGAATGATATAGCTGGTAAAAAAATTGCTGTTTCTATTTTCCCGAACGTGAATAAATTGCTATTCTCGGTGTTTAAAAGTGCATCGGGTCTGTTATGTAACGTTACTGGTTTCAAGCTATACATCTAAAAAATTTAATGTCTATGGCTACAAGGAACATCTTGCATTATTTATAGAAATCTCACCGGTGACACATTGTATGGATATTTTAGAGTCAAATTGTCCTAGACTAAATCTCGATAGAAAAGCAAATTCAAATTTGGAAAACGTCATGGAGCTGCCAGCGAGCCACTGATTCTCCTTCATTGGATTTCACTCGTTCTAATAATTCTATATACGTACAGGGTACACATAGATATACGTCGATTTAAATGAACTCGATCATTCAATTTTACGGGGACGAATAAGAGAGCTATGGAAAACCGAGAGACCTATACAGTTTATTAATTGACCCGAAGCTCAAATCCTTGGAAAAGTTGAAAACGAATCGAGGCAGCACATAGACACACACACGTGAAAAACTTTGTTCTGCAATATTTGTAAACATTACGTCTTCATAGACGCGTGTCAATTAGTGAATGTGAGAGAAAGTGAGAGATGCTGAATGATGGCACAGTGAATTCGCGCGTCGCATTACTGATCCTCAGCTCTACATGATATATAGAATTCAAACATGGATCGACCGCATTTATTTTTCTTCTTTGTATATATATAACACAAACATCAACGAGGAATGATATAGCTGGTAAAAAATGATCTACGCCGTTGCTCTTCGCGAGAGGGCTGTTTTCTATTTTCCCGAACGTGAATAAATTGCTATTCTCGGTGTTTTAAAAGTGCATCGGGTCTGTTATGTAACGTTACTGGTTTCAAGCTATACATCTAAAAAATTTAATGTCTATGGCTACAAGGAACATCTTGCATTATTTATAGAAATCTCACCGGTAACACATTGTATGGATATTTTAGAGTCAAATTGTCCTAGACTAAATCTCGATAGAAAAGCAAATTCAATTTGGAAAACGTCATGGAGCTGCCAGCGAGCCACTGATTCTCCTTCATTGGATTTCTCTCGTTCTAATAATTCTATATACGTACAGGGTACACATAGATATACGTCGATTTAAATGACGAGAGACCTATACAGTTTATTAATTGACCCGAAGCTCAAATCCTTGGAAAAGTTGAAAACGAATCGAGGCAGCACATAGACACACACACGTTGAAAAACTTTGTTCTGCAATATTTGTAAACATTACGTCTTCATAGACGCGTGTCAATTAGTGAATGTGAGAGAAAGTGAGAGATGCTGAATGATGGCACAGTGAATTCGCGCGTCGCATTACTGATCCTCAGCTCTACATGATATATAGAATTCAAACATGGATCGACCGCATGTACATGATGCATGACACGGTCGATCTTCGCTAAATGGTTTTTAACCATCTGCCGGAGATAAAGAGACAGAACAGAGTGAGAAAAAAATTGGTGTTATCACTACCTCGAGGGTCTTAGAGGGATTCGAGTGGTCGAGCCGACAATAGTGTTACACAGACAGTTATATGTAAATTATGACTGCAGTGCAAAATTAAAATAAGTGTACTATTATATATGTTGTATTATCTTCAGAGGTAACAAAGTAGAGCTCATTTGAAAGTATGTAATTCATTATTCAGATAGTGCCATGGGAAGCTTGACACAGTATGCTCGCTACTGATATATTCTTAGATATATCCTTTTCATTAACAATTTCAGTAACCATTAGCCTTAGGAAATCATTCAATATTTTTATTAAATCATTTTTACTTATTATACCAAAAGATTTCTCATTCAATTTGCTGACATCCTGAACAATTATACAGAAAAACTATTATTGATTAGCCAAATGTAATTAAGAAGACTTACAAATATTGATATCAATTGCTTGAAAATAAACGAAGAAGAGTAATTAACGTTGAACCGATGAAAAAAAGCACACTTTATAAAGATTATTTTATGTCTATGATTATTTTCGACTCGCTTATATTTATATATATATATATATACATATATAATTTATAATTCACTGGTAAAACTGGCACTATAAAAAATTACAGTTTTCGTTGTAGTCAGTCGTTGTAGCTACGTTCATTATGAGTAGCTATGTTCACGTTGAACGTTTGTTTATTTAGATTCAATTTGTTAGTGACATGTGTTAGAGGTTTCCCTGCAGATTTATATTTAGAAATATTTTTCGGAAATCCTTTGCTATTTAATCCCGCGAAAGATCAAAATTCAAGATTAAAGATTAAGAAAATTCAAGATTCAGAAATTCAAGATTAGATTATTTGAATAGCTCAAAGAAGCCACATCGTGAAATTCCACGATTCTTGGACTTGAGACAGTGGCCTTCAGTGGATTCAGCCTCGCAGTGCTCGGTTGAAGGTATTTTCCTTAAAAAAATCTACAATCATTTACAATCATTCGTTCTCGCGCGCGGCGCATTTACGCGCCATATGTGCTTGCGCGCGTGCCATATGTTGCGCGGGCTTTTTGCTCGCTGCTGGTATTAGAAACTGATATTAGAAAAAAATATTCATTTTTGTGAGATTTGTAAAAAATAATATCTACATAGCAAAAGGGCCAATATTTTGAGAAACCAGCATCTATATCGCCTTTTGCCGCACTGAAAATACATTTGCTAACGAGGTATGTGTGTGTGTGTCGTCTGTGTACAATGCCAAAACGGCTCTAGTTGTTTCGAGACAATTATACGTACAGGACGAAAATGTCGATTCAGCCCAAAACATATTTTCATCAGGTACACTCGGCCGAGTTGGAATTCGCTCGAGGATGACGCACGCGCGGCGCATTTCCACTTGATTATACACATCACAAATGTATGGTGGCTGCAGTAGAAAGGGGAAAAATCACCTCGCGTTTTGCCAAATTCCTGCGCGATTTTGCCGTCGTTCGAAAGAGAGGAGAGGGCGCGCGGGGCACAGAAGAAAACAAAGCTCGCGGAGGGGTTCAACGAAAATAACGCATTAATATCCAGAAACGTTGGCGCGCTGCATGCGCTATATAGGTAAAAGGGAGAGAGAGAGCAGTGCACCGTGGCAGGCCGCGCGCCGTTATACGCTAAGATATGCATAGAATTTTTCATCGAGTATCGCCGCGCTATTACCTATTGCTAAATTTTTCAGCCCAATCTACCGGAACAAAGTGACTCTGGCAGCTTTTACCAAGAGGTCGCGCACAGCCACCGTCTTTATTATCCTGCCGTACTACGCGCGTTAATCTTGGCTGAATTTTCCCAACTCTTCGCAGACACCCGAACGTTCCCACCGCGGAGAAAACACCCTTCGAACGGAAATTTTCATTCGTATATAGCGGGGGGTATGAAAAACACCGTGGCTTTTTCGCGACGAGTTAGTACATGGTGGCGCTCGCGATATATATACGTACTCCTCTGTAGTCCGCAGTAAATCCATTTGATGAATTTTGTTCAATGCCACGGTGTGCACACACTGCAGTGAGACGTATATACACATACACACATACAGTGAGGCACGGCGCATAATATAACACGGGTGTACGTTTGCGGGGGAATGCTGCTGCTGGGGTATGTGCAGGTGCGCGACATGAAAAGCCGAGAGCGAAAGAGAAGGCAAACGACGCGCCGAGTCAGGAAGGAATATGGAGGAGGGGGGAGCAGGTCGAGCATCAGACGGAAAGGTCTTCCTAGAATTGCATTAAGTGTTCTAAAGCGAGAGTCCTCAGCCCTCGGCCTGTGTGTGTGTGTGTGTGTGTGTGTGTGTGCGAGCGTATGTGTGGTGCAGCCGTCGTCTCGGCGAAGCATACGACCCAATTATCAGGTGATGCCGGGGCGCACCAGAAGCCCCCTATTTTCCGCAGCGAATGTGTCCTCGTGCCCGCCTGCGCCTCCGGCTCTTAGTTTTCTCACGAGATGCCTCGGGATTCAATTATTTTTCGCGCCCGTTACCCCCTACTCCCCTACTCCCCTACTCTCTCTCTCTTCTTCTTCTTTCTCTCACGAATTTTCTCGAAAGGCTAAAATCTAAGAGCTGCGCGGAAAATGTTCGAAGTGCTCACGTTTTCTCATTGTCCCCGCGCCAGTACGGCCAATCAAATAGATGTTGGGATTGCGCGTCTCGTTCCTTTATATTCTCTTAGAACGTGTCTATGCGCCACGTGACGGGCGCCACTCCCAACTCTGACAAGACAACCCGAGCATCATTCTCCCGATCGGGTTACGTATTTTACCCTCGACCTACGGTTTCGACTATGTCGCGAGCCAAATGTAGCTCGAAGCAAGTGCCGCATCCATATCCATCCGTTCTCGCACCTGTATGTATATATATATTTGATAAATATCGAAACGAACCTATTCAAAATGTCTGTGTTATACCGCAACTCGCGCCGAGGCACATGCACAATAGATATCAAGCCACCTCGCAATGCTGCCCCTGTAATTAATTAATGCTTACCGATCATACAAACGTAGGCGCAATTGTTTCTCGTTACGCCTCTCAGTATCCATATTATATGTATATATATAAATACGTGTAGGTATATATATATACACGGCCGTATATAGGCTCGAGCAGGTCGTTGGGAAACCGAGGAGTGACCTCACAGTGCGGTGCAGATGAGCTGCTCGGAGCGCCCAACCGAACGAGCGAACCCGGACTATATAGCGCGTAATATAACCCGGGGAGATAGCGGTGCGCTGCTCCAACTCGCAACAGGTCCTCGCTCGCTCGCGCGGATCCGGTGCTTATCCCCCCCCGCGACAAATGAAAGCTGCCAATCTATACATCACGTTAATCCGGTGTTTTGTAGTTTCTTTATGTACTGGAAGGAACTTCGTCGTGACGTTTTCAGTGGATGTTGCCGGTGAGAAATTATGTTTCCTGTGTTTCATGCCGATATTATACGTATGGGATTTGAAGCAAACGCTTATATACGCAAGATCTTTCAAAATTCGGAGTGTGAGGAAGAAAATAAGTTCCTGTAATCCTGTATATACGGTTGAGAAATTCACGAGACATTTGAAAGCTAATAAATCGAATAAAGTGTGATGCGATGAAAAAGACACGAAAACCAAACGTATAAGTTAGTACGAAAGGCCGCATCTTAGGGACAATAGCTGCGACAGAGTAAACTCAACTTGTGTTTTTAATCCTTGGACTCGTCGGTCCGTTAAATGTGCGATTAGAATCAAAACTATATATCCAAGGATAGGGATAGTCGCGTTGGCGAGAAAAGGTGCTTTCGTACAGCCATGGTCGGCGGAAAAACGAGCTTGCGAGTTTTTTTCTAGGAAAATAATAAAAACATCTCACAAGAACCATATTTAGTTCCAAAAGAAATTTGGTTATCAGTTGACAGGCTATTAAATAGGTAATATATTAAATAGTAAAATCCCAATTTTCTCATCCGTATTATGATTTGAACTAACAAAAGTTTTCAGTTAATTACGGATACTATACAATCTTGTAATCTTGTAATGATTCATCAATTTATCCGGGAAAACTAAATGTCTAATTGGATGACTGTGCGATATGGTCAACTCGAGTAACCAAAATCTTACCAAGTTTCATGATAAGCCGTGTGCAGGCCAACGGTATTTGCCTTGTTAACAATAGTGATCCAGTTTGTGCTTGAAAGTCAACGCCTGCACTCCTTTCAGGCAGCAATCGAAGAGGATTAACGTACATTTCGTCAGGGCTCGCTGCGCTCGGATCGCAAGTTTACGCGTGTCGAAATAGCCTAGATGCGTGCGGAAAATAATAAAAACATCTCACAAGAACCATATTTAGTTCCAAAAGAAATTTGGTTATCAGTTGACAGGCTATTAAATAGGTAATATATTAAATAGTAAAATCCCAATTTTCTCATCCGTATTATGATTTGAACTAACAAAAGTTTTCAGTTAATTACGGATACTATACAATCTTGTAATCTTGTAATGATTCATCAATTTATCCGGGAAAACTAAATGTCTAATTGGATGACTGTGCGATATGGTCAACTCGAGTAACCAAAATCTTACCAAGTTTCATGATAAGCCGTGTGCAGGCCAACGGTATTTGCCTTGTTAACAATAGTGATCCAGTTTGTGCTTGAAAGTCAACGCCTGCACTCCTTTCAGGCAGCAATCGAAGAGGATTAACGTACATTTCGTCAGGGCTCGCTGCGCTCGGATCGCAAGTTTTACGCGTGTCGAAATAGCCTAGATGCGTGCGAGGTGCATAAACTATTTTTCGTACCCCGCGGCAGAAAAGTGCCATTCTTTAGCGACTATAGTCGTCGACGTTGGAAAGATCAACGCCTTATCCGTCGAATAAACTCGCGTACTCGAACTTTATCGGAGCGAGTTCAGCTGGCGATTGATTCATTAGCCCCAAGCCCCAAGCCTCGGAAGGGGAGCTTCGGGTGCAGGACAGGATGGAATACAGCCGCGGCGTGTGTATTCTACCCCAGTGTGTTTTACTTTGTTAATGTGCGTGTCCATAAATTGACGCATCAAGAACTATACGCGCTATGGTTGTATATTTTACGAGGGTGTTCCGTGTTGCAGCAGTAAGGGAGTCTGTGCCATGGTTGTATATTTTACGAGGGTGTTCCGTGTTGCAGCAGTAAGGGGGGCTTGCGCGTGAGACAAACGCGATCGGTGTACAGTTATATAACAAAGAGGACTTTGCTGTAAGAGGACCTTGCTCGTAGTGCAGGCGGTAGAGTGGTAATAGTAGCGGGCCAGTAGTCGTGGGTAAATCCATCGGGCGCGGCACTGCCGATGCCCCGTTAAGTATTAACCGATCAGAGAGCGGCTATATAACGTCCAGGGTAGTAATGGCAAATTATGGACGACGCGGAGCGCGACCTCGTAAACTCAGCCACGAGTTTTGCTTTGATAAACGACGCGGCAACGCGGAGAGTTGCATGGCCGACCCTATGCGCTTCTCGATAATTTTGCCTTTACAATTTTAAAGTAGCCACTGTCTTGAATTGTACTTTTCAAACATAGTTTAAGCAACATTGTTTTTCTTATATACTCCTCAAACAAATGGTTTGGGCAACAATGTTCCTCTTACATATATTCTTCTTATATATATATTTCCTTTTATATGTGTATGTACAGCTTAACCTCAAACAAGTGGTTTAGGCAACATTGTTCCTCCTACATATAGTTCATACCAAATCGTTGGTACAAACAAATGGTTCGGGCAATATTGTTCATCGTACATATTCCTCAAACAAATAGTTTGGGCAACATTGTTCCTCCTTCATATTCCATTAAACTTGAACTATCTGTGTTAAAGCAATTTAGTTTTATTTATGTAGCATATATTAACATTATACCCCAATGAAGTGAAAACAAATATAATAGAAATATAAGTAAAATAGAAAAACAAATATAACAATTCAACTATTATATTATTATATTCAACTTTCAGGTTGAAGCAATTGATTATTGACTCAATATAATATTGAAAGTACTTATAAAACTACTATAAACTACTTATAAAATTGTTTTTTATTGGAGATAAGTTATATTGAATTTATTAACGAATATATTATGTCAGAATCAATATCAAATAGTATTGAAATTATTGGAGATGGAAATTGTTTATTTAGATGTTTTTCAATGTTTTTATATAATTCACAAGAGAATCATTTACATGTTAGGCAGAGAATCGTTAATTATGTTTATGATAACTGGGAAAATTATGAACATTTTCTTTTATATGATAGAAATACATATTTACAGACTATGTCGAGTAATCACGAGTATGGGGGTGAAATTGAAATACAAGCTTTTGTTGAAATTTATAATGTCCGAGTATCAATACTAAATAATATCAACGGGAATATTAATCATTACAATAATAATAATCGTGTGTTGGATAACAATGAATTGTATTTATTATTTTCTGGTACATTCGATAACGGACATTATGATATTTTGAATAATAATAATACGAATTTTAAAAAAAACCATTCGAAATATTACCATAAATTAAATTACTTAAAGAATAAATCAAATTCTCATTATTTAAACAAAAAAAGAAAACATGATTTAATTGAAAATATGACAGATGATAGATTATCAAAAAAACGTAAAAACGATTTGGTAGAAAAATGACTGATGATAGATTGACTAAAAAACGCGAAAAAGATTTGGTAGAAAAATGACTGATGATAGATTGACTAAAAAACGCGAAAAAGATTGTAGAGAAAATGACTGATGATAGATTGACTAAAAAACGCGAAAAAGATTTGGTAGAGAAAATGACTGATGATAGATTGACTAAAAAACGCGAAAAAGATTTGGTAGAGAAAATGACTGATGATAGATTGACTAAAAAACGCGAAAAAGATTTGGTAGAGAAAATGACTGATGATAGATTGACTAAAAAACGCGAAAAAGATTTGGTAGAGAAAATGACTGATGATAGATTGACTAAAAAACGCGAAAAAGATTTGGTAGAGAAAATGACTGATGATAGATTGATTAAAAAACGCGAAAAAGATTTGGTAGAGAAAATGACTGATGATAGATTGACTAAAAAACGCGAAAAAGATTTGGTAGAGAAAATGACTGATGATAGATTGACTAAAAAACGCGAAAAAGATTTGGTAGAGAAAATGACTGATGATAGATTGACTAAAAAACGCGAAAAAGATTTGGTAGAGAAAATGACTGATGATAGATTGACTAAAAAACGCGAAAAAGATTTGGTAGAGAAAATGACTGATGATAGATTGACTAAAAAACGGGAAAAAGATTTGGTAGAGAAAATGACTGATGATAGATTGACTAAAAAACGCGAAAAAGATTTGGTAGAGAAAATGACTGATGATAGATTGACTAAAAAACGCGAAAAAGATTTAGTGGAAAAAATGACTGAGGATAGATTGACTAAAAAACGTTACCAAAATTTAACTGAAAATATGACTGAAATCAGACTATCAAAAAAACATAAAACAGATACAGTTGCAAATATCAAAGAAGATCGGTTAAATAAAAAAAGATTGAACGATACATCAAATTTCATGTCAAAAGATAGATTAACATTTAGATTAAAAAATCAACGTAAAAAATTTCCTCTTGGAGATACTTATTTACATTTTGGTAAAATGGATCAATTTTGTAAATATTGTAAAGCAGTTTTTTGGAAAGAAGAATCGGAAAAAATCAAGAAGGACTGTTGTAATAACGGAAAAATTATAGTACCTCCAATGAGTGAATATGATAATACCTTAAAAACGTTGCTTTTAGAAGATAAACAATTTAAAGAATTAATACGTTATTATAATAATAATTTTTCGTTTGCTACTTTCAAATCAACTCAAATCAAACAATCTACATCAGGAATTTACAATTTAAAAATTCAAGGACAAGTCTATCATATCACACCTACAACTATTCATAATAATGAAGAACCTTATTGTGGCCAAATTTACATTTATGATGATATAGAAGCTATAAATTTACGTCTTGAGAAAAATAATCAATTAGTTGAAGAACATATTAAAATAATCAATAACATAATGAAAAATAATCCGTATACTAAACAATTCAAAAATTTATATGAATTAACTAAAAACTCTAATATTGATGACTACTGCTTATGTTTTATGAAAAATTTAAACACACAAGAAAAAAGATATAATAAACCATTAACTGCTGAATGTGCAGCTTTAATAATCTCAGAATATGGAAATATTCCAAAAAATATCGATTTATGCGTTTATCCTAAAAATCTTCCAGAAGGTATAAATCAAAAATGTATACTAAGCAAATTATCATTCCATCTTGATCCAATGATATTCCCTTTAATGTTTCCATTAGGCGATTTTGGTTGGAGTCCTCAATTTAAACAAAATCATAATAGTACTAAAAATTTAACCCCTTTAAGATATTATTCATATCGTTTATGTTATAGACCAAATTCAAAATTTGATCCTGTTTTGTTTTGCGGTCGTTTAACCCAACAGTATATAGTTCAAGCTTACATTATCATAGAATATTGTAGATTAGAATTTTTAAGAAATAATCAACAAAAATTACGTGTAGCTTGTTACAAAGGTATTTTGGACCATGTTGCTAATAGCAAATTGAATCGTTCTAAAAATTTTGAGAATACATCGAAAATTGGAAATTTATTCATTTTACCTCCTACATATACAGGTAGTCCTCGTTATATGCATAAAAACTTTCAAGATTCAATGGCTATTTTAAGAAAATTAAAAGTGACACCTGATTTATTTATAACAATGACTACGAATCCTAAATGGCCTGAATTAGTAGAAATTTTACAAAATTTTCCTAAGCCAACAACGTGTAATGATATTGCACCCATTGTTGCAAGATTATTTCACGCAAAATTCATTGCCCTTTTGTCTGATATCATTAACAATAATATTTTTGGAAATATAATTTCTTATGTTTATGTAATAGAATTTCAAAAAAGAGGCCTTCCTCATGCTCACATGCTTTTTGTTTTAGATCCAAAAGACAAACTCAATGATTCTGAAAAAGTTGATAAATTCATAAGTGCTGAAATTCCAGAAAATGATGAAGAAATTAAAAGATTAGTTATGACCCATATGCTTCATGGTCCTCATTCCAAAATACTCCTTGTTATGACGTAGATTCAAAAAAATGTAAGAAACGTTTTCCTAAAGATTTTAGCAACATAACAACGTTCGATAAATCGGGATTTCCTCATTATCGTCGTAGAGACAATAGATATAAAAATTATATTTACAACAAACAAATTGATGGTATAGATATAAACGTTGATAATTCAATGGTAGTTCCTTATAATTCATATCTTTTAAAACGATACAACTGTCACATTAATGTTGAATATTGTGCATCTATAATGAGTATTAAATATTTGTATATGTATTTAAATAAAGGTCATGATAGAGCATATATGAAAATCGATAGTAAAAATTCAACTACAAAAAGTACGGATGAAATATCCAGATACATAGATTGTCGTTACGTTAGTCCAATGGAAGCATCTTGGCGTATTCTATCGTTACCAATATGTGGACGATCACATTCGGTTATTGCTTTGGCTATCCATTTAGAAAATCAACAGCAAATAATTTTTAAAAATAACGAACAAATTGATATCAAAGAATTGAATTCAGAAACAACTTTAACTTCTTGGTTTAAATTAAATCAAAAAGATGAAAAAGCTAAAAATTTATTATATTCAGATATTCCTGAATTTTATACTTTTAACAAATCATCTGGTTGGTCTAGACGTCAAAAACATTCGCTGACCATTGGTCGACTCGTTTCGATTTCACCTAATGAACAAGAACTGTTTCACTTAAAATTAATTCTTCTCAGAGTCAAAGGAGCCACTTCCTTTAATGATTTAAAAACATACAATAATATACAATACATAAGCTTTACAGAAACTGCCATAGCTATGGGATTAGTGGAATGTGATGATGTAATATATAAAATGTTTGATGAAGCATGTGCAATTATGGTTCCTCGAAAATTAAGAAAATTTTTTGCATATTATTTAATCCTAGATAAACCCATTTTCGCTTTACAACTTTGGAATAAATATAAAAATTCGTTTTGTGAAGATTTTTCAGAGGACTCTGAAAATCAATCTTTAAACGAATTGAATAAAATTTTAAATTCTGAAAATTGTAAGTGTTCAGACTTTGGTTTACCAGATCCTATTGAATCTCAAGACATTGATACAAATATAGATATTTTAAACTACAAAATATTCTTTGATTTATATCATAATAAATTAAATAAAGATCAAAAACTAATATTTGATTATGTAAGATCCAGCAATAATAAATTGATTTTTGTCGACGCATCAGCTGGCACAGGAAAAACTTTTCTTTTTACTTGCATAATTTATTACTTTTTGAGTATTAAAAAACAAATTTTATCGATGGCATGGACGGGTATAGCTTCAATTTTGTTACCTAAAGGCATGACAAGTCATAAGACTTTTAAACTACCTTTAGATCTAAATTCATGTCAAACCTTATTTTTCAAAAAAGATTCAGATAAAGTAATAATTAAAAATTGTGATGTAATAATTTGGGACGAAGCATCTATGATTCCTAAAAAAGCTTTAGAAATTGTTGATATAACATTGAAAGATATTTGTAATAACAATGAATTTTTTGGTAATAAACTAATACTTTTAGGAGGAGATTTCAGACAAATTTTACCAGTTATTAAATTTGGAACAAAAAGTACAATCTTAAACGAAACTATAAAATATTCAACTTTATGGACAAGATTTAAAATGTTAAATTTACACCATAATGTAAGATCACGTGATCATGATTTTTCGTCCTTACTCATGAAAATTGGTAACGGAGAAATAAATAATTTTCAAATTCCAGATGAATGGAAAACATCAGATATTATAGACAAAGTATACGGCTCAATGATACAAAAATTCGATGATTTATCGAACAAAGTAATATTGACAAGTCATAATGATGATGTACGGATAATTAATAAAAAAGTTTTAGAAAAAATTCAAAGTAAAGAACATATCTATTATAGCATCGATTATGCTAAGCATAAAGGAACTGATAGAGCCCAAGACGATGCCATAATGGATTATCCGATAGAATATTTAAATAGTATAAAATTACCAGGTTTTCCAATTCATAAATTAATTTTAAAAAAAGGATGTATTGTTATGTTAATTCGAAATTTATGTACAAAAGATGGTTTATGCAATGGTACAAGATTGAAAATTCTGAATTTATATAAGTTCAATATTAAAGCAGAAATAATTACAGGTGACAGGAAAAATGATGTAGTTTTTATTCCAAGAATTGTTTTAGATACAGGGGAATATACATCACTTCCTTTTATTTTATTTCGGCGTCAATTTCCTATTGTTTTAGCTTTTGCTATGACAATTAATAAATCCCAAGGACAGAGTTTTGAATCAGTAGGAATTTATCTGAAAAAGCCTTTATTTTCTCATGGCCAATTATATGTAGCTCTTTCGCGTTGTAAAAATAAAAACCAAATTTATATTCAAAATGATGATAAAAATTCTGACATAATAGAAAATATTGTTTGGAAAGAAATATTAGATTAGTCATTAGTCGGTTTTGTCATTAGGAACAACACTTTTCCGAATGCCGATCAATTACGTATTAGCTTAAGGTATTCGAGAATGCTTTCCGTTTTGTTCCATTCCGCTTTGTTCTGTAAAACCCGTTGCATCCGTTCTGCACCGTTGTTCGTATCTAGCTTTGATGGTTTTGTCATTAGGAACGTTTTCGCTTTGTTCCATTCCGCTTTGTTCTGTAAAACCCGTTGCATCCGTTTTGCACCGTTGTTCGTATATGGCTTTGACGGTTTTGTCATTAGGAACGTTTCCGCTTTGTTCCATTCCGCTTTGTTCTGTACAACCCGTTGCATCCGTTCTGCACCGTTGTTCGTATATAGCTTTGACAGTTTTGGCATTAGGAACGGCACTTTTCTGAATGCCGATCAATTTCGTATTAGCTTAAAGTATTCGAGGATGCTTTCCGCTTTGTAACATTTCGCTTTGTTCTACAAAAAAAAACATCTGAATAAATTTTATTATACATCTTTCATTATGTTCAATATAATATATTTATTCTTCTGACATAATAAGATATCAAATTATGATTATAATATATAACACTACTTCAACTTTTATTTTAGATACTACTTGTAACTATGGAACCACAGTGGGACCAAATCGTAGAAAAATACTTTTTTATTGATGAAAATTTCAATATGAACTATCGTATTTATGGGCAGTATAATTCAGTCACTAATGTATTTTTTATTGAAGATGATTCATATATATCATTTCTAGAAGCTGAAGAAATGAATTCTCAAGAATATCATAGATTCTGGCGAAAAAAAATAGATAAATTTAATTTATGGAATGATAGTATTATAAATCATAATTCATTTGATATTATTTTTTCTAAATTAGAAGATGTTCCTGATCATATCTTAACTAATATACATGAATTTGCAAAATTTCGTTACGAAAATGGTTTTGGTCCAAAATCCAAAAATTTCATTGATATATTACATCATGACAATTATATTTTATATTTAACAAACAAAATTCATGGTGCAACTCACTTTTTGGAAAATGATCATGAACATATATATGTCTTAATGACATTATCAAATTTAAAGATTAGAAACTAATCATAATAATATTACATTGTTACAGAAACATAATGAATAATATTAAATGTTCTCGATGTAATAAAGAATTTAATAATCAAGAATTTTACGAAAAACATATGGCAAAAATGCATCAATTTTACTGTACTATTTGTCATAAATCTTTTAAACACAAATGTTCAATCGTACGGCATATACGAGAACATGCAAATCGAAGAACTTTATATTGTTTAATCTGCGGTTTGAATTTTAAAAGAAAATATCATTTGAACCGTCATTCACAAATTCACAGTACTTAAAACTAAAACTCTACTTATTCAAGTTAATTTATAAAAAGAATTAGTTTCAGATCTTATATTTTAACTTTCAGAGAAACATGTCTAAACGTGGAAATTCAGAAAATATTGAAAAAGTACATAAAAAAATGAAAACACTACAATTTTCTACATCATCGTATTTAAAATCATTAGAAATTGGGGATAAATCTGCGTATGTTATAATAAATCAATACGTAACTGAATAACTGATAGTGATGATTCTCATTTATTCTCTGTTACTTACAGAAGTATTGTAGGATTTATAGATGAGATTGTACCGGAACGTACTTTTACCAACAGTACGACAAACAATTCATTTAAAATAATGAAATTTATCATGAATAACAATGACGGAATCAAAATTCAATGCAACATTTATGATATGGATATTACTAAATTCCAGTCTCAAATACATCTCAACAAGGTAAAATTATATGATAATTTTAATAATATTTGTTTAAAATCCACTTCGAATAACCTAGATGAGCGAGTGCCATGGGACACAATTGAGACTTAGCTTCCGCTAAGACGAAAAATAAAATAAACTCAACTAATTTCCTTACAGATTATATTATTAGAAACAGTAACCGTATCGCTTGCAAAATCATATTCAAAAGGAAATGTTAAATATGAACTAAATCTAAGAAAATTTTCAATAATTAACGAATTAGGAGAATTCGTTAATACATCAAAGCTTTTGGATATAAATTTTTCAGATATTCCAACTCAAAAAGGATACATAAGTATTATATGTTCATATGTATAATAATTTTCATTCTTTTTTCTTGATATCAATATATCAATATATTTTTAAGAAATTTCTGGATATTTGAGGAATCAATTTGTTCAAAGAAGAGAAGATGATGATTCCGAATATTTCGGCACAATCACTGACGGAATTTATAAATTAGATGTACTTGTTTTATTCCAATTAGAAAATCAAATAGATAGAGGACTTAAATTAGAAATAATTGGAGATTTACAAGAATCAGGTATATACAATAATATTATATTACATAAAGTATAATATATTAATAATAATATTGAATCTTCGATTAACAGATAAAACGTATATTCTTATTGTCAAAGAAAAATTAAATTTGAAAATTTTAAAAAAAGAAGATCCAATGGATTTACAAAAGTTATTGGAAGGTTCGAAAATATTTCTGGTAAATGTTTTTTATACTAACCCATTAATAAATATAAGTTTTGTATATAACATTAATGTTAATAACTGTTTTTCAAAAAAGCATAATCAAAATAATGAACCAGATAATTAGCCTCTCTCCTTCAAAATTTCAAAAAAAGAAGATCCAATAACTTACAAAAAAAATGAAATAAGTAGTAAGATAATAGTATATTATACACCTGAGCAAAAATAATTATGGCAAGGAAAATGTTTAGAAATGTTTAAAAAGTACGTTATCTCTCTATACTATCAATAAATCTAAATCTATCTTAAATATCAAAATTGACTAATATTATTTTCAGCACATATATTTAAAAACAATAAGCACAATCAGTTATATAATAACAAAAAACGATAAACCGAAAAAATACATTTTTCTTTTTTTGTTACTATATAATTGATCGTATTAATTCTTTTTAAGTATATGGGTGGAGTAGGCCTGTATTGTATACGCTATATGTATATATATTACTATTATTCTAATTTATTAGTTTAATATTGATATATATATGTATAACGTGAACAATATGGGGAAACCACTAATCAAAAGCGCGTTGGTATCTACTGCAAAGTAACGTGGAAACGATACATGTTTAATTGAATGTGTTAAAACAAATTTTCCAGCTTCCGAAGCAACGGTTGCTGGGGATGCAAATAACCGGTTGTTTCGATGAATAAGTGGATTAAGAAGACTTATACTGGAAATGAAACTACGTGAATTTTTCTACCCCCTACCAACGGTTGCTAAGGAGGTAAACAACGGTTGCTATGGAGCAAATACAACAATTCAAGAGTCCTTGGCCAAGGAGTGTGACTTAAAACTGATTTTCCGACTTTCGAAGCAACAGTTGCTAGGGATGTAAACAATGGTTGATATGGGTAAAACGGAGATTTTCCATCCTGTACAGTTGAAAATACTGGAAATGAAACTACGTGAATTTTTCTACCCCCTACCAACAGTTGCTAAGGAGGTAAACAACGGTTGCTATGGAGCAAATACAACAATTCAGTGTCCTTGGCCATGGAGTATGACTTAAAACTGAATTTCCGGCTTCCGAAGCAACGGTTGCTAGGGATGTAAACAATGGTTGCTATGGGTAAAACGGAGATTTTCCTAGGTTGCAAAAAAGGGGTGCAGAAAAGGGGTGCAGAAAAGGGGTGGAGAAAAGGGTGCAAAAAAGGGGTGCAAAAAATGGGTGAAGAAAAGGGGTGCAGAAAAAGGGTGCAAAAAAGGGGTGCAAAAAAGGGGTGGAGAAAAGGGGTGCAGAAAAGGGGTGCAGAAAAGGGGTTGAGAAAAGGGGTTGAGAAAAGGGGTGCAGAAAAGGGGTTGAGAAAAGGGGTTGAGAAAAGGGGTTGAGAAAAGGGGTGCAGAAAAGGGGTTGAGAAACGGGGTTGAGAAAAGGGGTGCAAAAAAGGGGTGCAAAAAAGGGGTGGAGAAATTTGACGGCGGCGGCGGCGGCGGCGGCGGCGGCGGCGGCGGCAGCGGCGGCGGTCTGGCTTTTAGTATAGAGAGATAATTTTTTTATGTCCACAAATTTTAAGCGATGAATGATCATTTATCAGATTTAGTGGACCATTCAAAATCTATTTGAATCCTTCTGTTGGATCGACAAGTGTCGGTGCGCTCTCTACCGTACACATGACACTATCACAACGGAGTTCACAGTCACATATTTTGCATTCACGAAACTGTTACATGATACAGAATTGTTCAAGCCCGTGACAAAAATTAGAGTAAGCAACTCACATGGTACAGTTGCCAATAGCATACTTGGGCGACATGTCGCACTAGCTCATTATACAATGTACTATTTCATACGTTGGATGGTGAAGATATATGGATTGATCAAAGTGAGCCATATTAGGATACGTAAGAGGGTTGAATCATAAGAAAGGCACATTGACTACACAAATTTCACAAATTTGCGGAAAACCCTCAGGTATCGCACATTGGCTGATTATAAGGCCACTGTTTTGAATTTCCCAAACCTGACCATGGATTCGTGATAAATGCACTACAACCTATAAATCCGTATTGTTATGGCCTAGCCTTGCCCCGTCCGAATTTCCGGAAATTTTAAAATCACGAGTACAATTCAGAGACGCATCGCAGATCTGCGATACGCGGTTATATATTGTCACGGGCGTCAGCCTCACTTCCGAT
>JAJGQD010000241.1:0-27153 GCA_020882685.1 Aphelinus atriplicis
TGTCATCGGAGACGTATTTCCCTCACTCCACTACACTTTCACTGTTCTCACTGAACACCCAATCACATTTTATCCTGAAAAACATGTAGAAAGAGTAAATAACCTGTATACTCAACAAATCTTACTCCCATGTCTTACTCACACAGAGTAAAACATGAAATATATGAAAAAATCAACGCTAATCGAATTTTCACTCTGTGCTTGGATACTGAAGCAATAACAATATGTGTGTGTTATAGTATGATATTGGTCTACACATGTTCAGAATTGAAGTTTCCATGAATAAAAATCAAGTCTGACATTGAATTGTTATCTTATGATACTACATTTGTGGTCTTTGTGCTTATATACATGTTCTTATTGCTTCAGTATCCAAGCACAGCATAAAAAGTCGATTAGCGTTGATTTTTTCACATATTTCATGTTTCACTATATGTGAGTAAGACATGGAAGTAAGATTTGATGAGTATACACGTTATTTACTCCTTTTATATGTTTTTCAGGATAAAATGTGATGTAGTGTTCAGTGAGAACAGTGAAAGTGTAGTGCAGTGAGGGAAATACGTCTCAGATGACATATTATCATTTGGGACGAGACCAGCGTTTTTAACTAAAATACATAAATTAATATCTTGGAAGTTTGGGAGCGTTGGACCTTAAAACTTTGGATACACTATATTCTTGCCACAAGTAAAGACCAAAAAAATTTTGATCAAGATTGGTGACCCACATCCCAAGTGGTCTCCTAGTAAGTTCTCTGGTTTCCATTTGCATTCTTTGGACTTGAGCTTCATAATTAAAACACACATCACACGTATTTTCCCAAGAACCACTTTCTTTTGCCTTCAATTGCTTATTGTGCAACTATTCTTCTTTTTCTTTGTATTTCTGTAATTCATCGTCTGTTGTTCTTAGATTATCTTTCAATGCTTTTATTTATTCTTCTAATGGCACAACCAAAGAACGTAATGATTCAGCATCTTCATCCGTCTGTGACCAAGATTTTAAGTATATCCAACCAACATTTAACAAGAAAAAATTTATCTGAGTTAATAAATTTTTAACATACATACCGTTTACTCTTTGAAGAACTATCATCCATTCCTGAATTAAGAGATACGAGTCAGCACCTAACTGAGATGCAACTTTTTTTGCTAATCTTCAAGTTTGCCCAACAATATTCAGGTGACGTAGGTGGTAGACGGGGGAGAGCCTGACCCCGTGGGGAACATTTTAATATATACTGATGATTTTAATGTTGTTTCGTTGGACTGCGCCAGACCTCGCAAGCTATAACCTGCAACTAACTCGAGCAGATGCAGATATCACAGTTCACAGCTGAGCTCACTTGAGAACGTACATGCGCAGTCGGGCGCAGTGCAGTAGCAGTTCAATATACATATATGTATGTTGGACGTATATATATATATATATATATATATATATATATATATATATATATATATATATATACGAGGATACGAGGCCGGACGTAATATACGTTTACGTTTCGTTGAGAACCACGCTCGCAATAGCCCTCGAACCGCTCTCACGTAATATACGTCAGTGGTGGGAAAAATTTTCTGTGCGAGATTTTGCGAGAGGTTCAGAGTGTCTGTCGTCTGCTCGTCGGCTTATACCTCCTATATCCAAATAACAACGTCAATTTTCGCAAATCTTTTCTGACGTAATTAAACGCAACTGAATGCAGGTTTTGCTGGTAACCATTGCAAAGCTGCAGGACAGAGGTTTAAAAGAAAATATTTCTAGGTGCGAGGTTAAACCGCAAACGAGCTGTATATTATGGCTTGTCGCGTCCCATCGCTTGCTGCGCATACTTGTCGTCGGTGGCGCTGACGCGCCACCTGATATTAGACTGTACTAATTAAAGTTAAATGTCGTTTGAAAAATTGAAGCTTTTGAATGTACATACACTGATTTAATTGAACATAGACAATTTTCAAATTTAACATTACAGTGTTGAATGTCGTTTGAAAAATTAAAGCTTTTGAATGTACATACTCTGATTCAATTGTACATAGAAAATTTCCAAATTTTACCATACGTTTGAGGAAATTTGGATAAAAAAAGAGTATATCTGTAACTCGATAGAAGTATAAAAGTGAACGTCAACCCTGGTTGCATTTAACAGAGTCAAGTGATAAAAGAGAGTAATTGTCAAGTATTTGTAAATTTTTCAGTTTTTTAAACATTTTATTTTGTGTTTATATATAGTTAAATGATCATAGAAACATTCTTCTCTCAATAGTGCAATTCCTGTAGGATTTGATTCAATTACCAATTAGCTTTGTATATGAGAGTATGAACATATTCTCGAGTAACCGGCCAAGTACGATGGCTCGCCTGTAGATGGCGAGGCGTTGAGTCACGTGTATAAGGTATAGCGCGGCGCTCTCTCGCAAGAGAGTCGGCGTTCTACCGTCTATATAAGGGAGCTTAGACATAAGACCAACTTGCGCCTTCTGGCGCCTTCGCGGTCAATCCCAGTCTCCAATTTCATCATTCCATATTGGAGCACACTTTTTTGAATAGTATTCCGTGACCCAGAAGTAATATAGCCGGTAAACTATTAGATTAAGACGGACCCAAGTCGTACGCAGAATCAGTTTGCCAATAAGCCTAACACTGGCAGAAAGTAAAGTTGGACTTTAGACTGCCGGAGAATCAACATGTTAACATGCCCCAATGAAGAAAGCTCTGGTATCCAATATATACCTCCCATAAAACCAATCTTTACTTCTAAACTGTTCGGATGTCCGAGCAAAGTAGTCCCTCTCTGGTGGATCTTTTCGGTACCTCTGTAAAGTATAATAAAACAAAGTATTCTAACCTCACATAAACACAAGTCCAAAATAGTGGACCCACAAAGTAGAGATATATAATAGTCAAGTATTCCAATTCACTTTCAACAAAATCCTAAATGTCTGAAGTGCAAACTATTCATTGTTATAAAACTTTACAAATTGTTTTTTTTCTTTTTCATCCTTGAATTTGAATTTCCAATCAATTTCAATTTCCTATCAATAAATTGCATATAAAGCAATATCGAATCCAGTTATACATTTCAGATGATTTTGTCAACGGTGATACGAGAAGGCATTACGTGCCGAGTATCTAACTAGATAACGAATTCACGCCAAGTAAGTAACTCATATATATTTTCAGAGGTATAGAACAAAAATCATATGAATGGTTTAAATAAGATGAAATACACTATAAGCAGATTTCTTTTTCATGATTGAAAATTTACCTTTGAAAAAGGTCCACGTCGCCAACTAGTAAGATCCGTATTCTGTGGTTCGTTGTTGAATAAATGCCTCAGCGACTGAATTTTTTTGAGTGGGTAAAAATTGCAAGATGTCTTCTTAATCTTATTCTATTTCAATGCATCTAAGATAATAATTACAGAATAAGAAGAATAAGAATAATATATTTCCATTTTCTTCAGTCAATGGAATTAACAAATACATACTTGCCACGGGCCCGTTTTTCACAGATTCCGAAAAATATGACCTAATTAATTTTGCACGTTCTTTCGATTTCCTACGATAAAAAAACTAGCGTATTCGTCCCAATTACAGATGTATGACTTCAATAGACATGTTTACTCGCACACTATCGTTATATATTTCAATTCATTTTGTCAATTATGACTCAAGAAAGTGATGAAATCAAAAATCGAATGCCAAGTATCCTACTACTAAACATATATTTTTGCAAATTACATTCACAATCAATTGTATGTTGAGTAAAAATCTAAATGGTAGAAATCAAATAAAATACTCCTCGAGTGATTTTTCTTTTTCATAGTAAAAAGTAGACCTTTAAAAAAGGTATACGTGGACGACAAGTATGTTCCCTATCCGTTGGTTCGCTGTTGGATAAACTTTAATTCTACTCAATTTCTTTAAGTAGAAAGAAATTTGAAAATGTCTCGTCAATTTTAGTCCTTCCAAATGCAGATAAGATATTATTGAATAAATTCTTAGGAGAATAAATTTTTTGATGCAAAAAGAAATTCGGAAATGTCTGTTTAATCTCGGTCCATCCAAATGCATGTAAGATTAATGTGATTCAAATCTAATATATTTTTTGGAAATACAGATCTACCACTTCAATAGACATATTTACCAAAACGCTATCGTTATATATATTCCAGTCCATTTTTTCAATGATGACATGAGAAAGTAGCGAAATCTAGCATCAACTGACAAGTATCCAACTAATCTCAGCCTTATACAGAACTAATATTTTTTGAAAGTATACCTTAAAGCAATTATTGTACGAACTGTTATCAAATGTCAATGCACTCCAGATCAATTCATCTATGTTCCGATAGAATGTACTGAAATCAAAAATCCATGTCAAGTAGTTACATACATTTCAAATACATCTACCAATGTTGAGATAGAAAGTACTAAAATCACAATTCTATGTCAAGTAGTACCACTTTGTAAGGGTTCAGTATTAGATTCATAATAATTTGAAACAAATAGAATACTCCATAATCGAAATTATCTTTCTCACAGTACAGCTGACGTTATTCTACTAGAATCTCGAATGGAATCTTATGAATGGAACTTTTACATTACAATTCTCAACGTTTGGATGTTACAATTGTACATCATGATATTATTTTCACTCTTCAATTGAAATGTATTTATTTCGTTTCACTTCCTATTTTCATTTCTTTCAGTCAATGGAATTAACAAATACATACTTTTTTATACATAGTTTTGCTTTCTCAAAGAGAAAGCTTTGTAACGGGGTAAAAATCGACCCACCGAATCGGACTTCGGGACCTCGATTTTCGTAATCTACGGGTCGAAAAACATGGAAATCCGAAAATGTCTGTATGTATGTACGTACGTACGTACGTACGTACGTACGTACGTATGTACGTACGTGCACTTTTTTTTGTCGTACGATAACTCTCGAAGGAATTGTCCGATCGTCCTGAAATTTTGCACACAGGTTAGTCGCCGCAAAATCTCGGTCGAGTTCAATTTTCAGCCAATTCCGTTGTTTATTTCTCTAGCAACCGTTGCTAACGTGTTTTTGATAAAAGCTCCGAAAATCATCATCAATGCACGATGGGTCTCCAATTCTTTCGACGACGATCGATGAGAATCGATAAGACATTCATTTTGGAACAACCATTGTTTATTCTCCTAGCAACCGTTGCTATGGAGATACAAAATTCAGCTTCAGACTGACTTTTTTTGTCGTACGTTAATTTTCGAAGGAATGGTCCGATCGTCCTGAAATTTTGCACACAGGTCGGTCTCCGGCAGATGTGAACCGAGTTCGGTGTTCAGCAACATCCGTTGTTTGATTCCATGGCAACCGTTGCTAGCGTGTTTTCGATAAGTTCCCATATAATTCATGATAAATGATCATTTGGGTTTGTATATTTATGGGATTCTATAACAATCAAAGAGACCTTTCCCGTATAAACCATTGTTGATGTCTCTAGCAACCGGTGTTTATATCGCTTGCAACCGTAACTAGGGAATGGGAAAAGTCAGTTGGAGGTTCATTTTTGGAACTGTTGATGACTAAGAAGTAAGAACATCGAAGCTCCGACATTTACCATAGCAACCGTTGTTTACGTCCTTAGCAACCGTTACTATGGAGTGTGAAAAATCAGTTGGAGGTCCATTTTCGGAACTGTTGATGACTAAGAAGTAATAACGTCGAAGCTCCGACATTTACCATAAGCAACCGTTGTTTACGTCCTTAGCAACCGTTACTATGGAGTGGGAAAAGTCAGTTTGAAGTCCATTTTTGAAACTGTTGGTGACTAAGAAGTAAGAACATCGAAGCTCCGACATTTACCATAGCAACCGTTGTTTACGTCCTTAGCAACCGTTACTATGGAGTGGGAAAAGTCAGTTGGAGGTCCATTTTCGGAACTGTTGATGACTAAGAAGTAATAACGTCGAAGCTCCGACATTTACCATAGCAACCGTTGTTTACGTCCTTAGCAACCGTTACTATGGAGTGGGAAAAGTCAGTTTGAAGTCCATTTTTGAAACTGTTGGTGACTAAGAAGTAAGAACATCGAAGCTCCGACATTTACCATAGCAACCGTTGTTTACGTCCTTAGCAACCGTTACTATGGAGTGGGAAAAGTCAGTTGGAGGTCCATTTTCGGAACTGTTGATGACTAAGAAGTAATAACGTCGAAGCTCCGACATTTACCATAGCAACCGTTGTTTACGTCCTTAGCAACCGTTACTATGGAGTGTGAAAAGTCAGTTGGAGGTCCATTTTCGGAACTGTTGACGACTAAGAAGTAAGAACACCGAAGCTCGGATATTTACCATAGCAACCGTTACTATGGAGTGGAGGAAATAAGTTAAAGGTTCATTTTGCTTTCTCAAAGAGTGGTGATTAATGCAAATTGAGGTTCAATTGCAATACTTTGAGAAAGCATACTGCTGAGGCACTTGGCAGCGGTTTTTTTATCGTAGGAAATCGAAAAATTAATCAGGTCATATTTTTTGTTTTTCTATCAAATCAAAATTCGAAATAATATTAGGAGATGGAATTCGTGTCATTAGTAACGAAAAAACCGCTGCCAAGTGCCTCAGCAGTATGCTTTCTCAAAGTATTGCAATTGAACCTCAATTTGCATTAATCACCACTCTTTGAGAAAGCAAAATGAACCTCTAACTTATTTCCTCCACTCCATAGTAACGGTTGCTATGGTAAATATCCGAGCTTCGGTGTTCTTACTTCTTAGTCGTCAACAGTTCCGAAAATGGACCTCTAACTGACTTTTCCCACTCCATAGTAACGGTTGCTAAGGACGTAAACAACGGTTGCTATGGTAAATATCGGAGCTTCGACGTTATTACTTCTTAGTCATCAACAGTTCCGAAAATGGACCTCCAACTGACTTTTCCCACTCCATAGTAACGGTTGCTAAGGACGTAAACAATGGTTGCTATGGTAAATGTCGGAGCTTCGATGTTCTTACTTCTTAGTCATCAACAGTTCCGAAAATGGACCTCCAACAGACTTTTCCCACTCCATAGTAACGGTTGCTAAGGACGTAAACAATGGTTGCTATGGTAAATGTCGGAGCTTCGACGTTATTACTTCTTAGTCATCAACAGTTCCGAAAATGGACCTCCAACTGACTTTTCCCACTCCATAGTAACGGTTGCTAAGGACGTAAACAATGGTTGCTATGGTAAATGTCGGAGCTTCGATGTTCTTACTTCTTAGTCATCAACAGTTCCAAAAATGAACCTCCAACTGACTTTTCCCATTCCCTAGTTACGGTTGCAAGGGATATAAACAACGGTTGCTAAAGACATCAACAATGGTTTCTACGGGAAATCTCTCTTTGATTCTTATAGAATCCCATAAATATACGAACCCAAATGATCATTTATCATGAATTATATGCACTGAGAAAAAAATCTAGTTGATCCAACAATATATTCGTATGAATACATCCAATACACGATTTCTTGTCGATTTGATCAAAAATATTGTTAAATCAGCAAACTCGATAGTTATCCAGTAGAGGGCGCACCGACACTTGTCGATCCAACAGAAGGAGTTTGTTGATTCAACATACTCTGTATTGTAAATGAAATTTAACTCCGAATTGACAATTCGTTATGTTGGAACAATCAGTTCATTTTTTTCCAACCAGTAATCCAGCAATAACCGATAGGTGGCGTCAAACCGAAGTACGTATAGAATGATCGATGATTTATCTCATTGAAAGTTGGAGAAACTGAATTAATAACGGAAAAATTTCATGGATTCCTCTTGCTAATATTATTCAAACTTAGTGGAAACGTGTTGTTGCTATTACCGATGAGTATTATATTTTTTTTATTAACTCGAGTAAGAAAAATCTCATACTCGCAAGTGGTCAGAATCGACATCGTTTGTATATATACCCGAAGATAGCATGGGAAACACCAAGGCACGCGCGGGCGACATATATATATGGGTGCAGCGATCATATACATCAGGTAACAAGCATTATGACTTACTTTAAATCCTAAAGTTGAAATTATATATAGTAAATATAACGAATGAACTACAATCCTATCAATGTGAAATTTGTAACTAACTGCGAAATTAAATGTTCATTAATATATAAGAGTCTCTTACAGCCTCATCAATAAATTCATAGAATGAGCGGTTTCGAATCAAAATAGCAACTGTGAAATTAATGAAGAAAATTTTTTCATCCTTAACCTTAAACTTAATATGGTTGGATCAACCGGAACGAATTGTCAAATCTACAATACGGTGTCTTGTTGGTTCAATGCACTTAGCTTGATTGATTCAACTAAATATCTTGTTGGATGTATTCATAAAAATATATTGTTGAATCAACTAGATTTTTTTCTCAGTGTGGGAACTTATCAAAAACACGATAGCAACGGTTGCCATGGAAATAAACAACGGATGCTGCTAAACACGTTTACATCTTTCGGAGACCGACCTGTGTGCAAAATTTCAGGACGATCGGACTATTCCTTCCAAAGTCATCGTACGACAAAAAAAAAGTCAGTCTGAAGCTGAATTTTGTATCTCCATAGCAACGGTTGCTAAGAGAATAAACAATGGTTGTTCCAAAATGAATGTCTTATCGATTCTCATCGATCGTCGAAAAAATTGGAGACCCATCGTGCATTGATGATGATTTTTGAAGCTTTTATCAAAAACACGTTAGCAACGGTTGCTAAAGAAATAAACAACGGAATTGGCTGAAAATTGAACTCGACCGAGATTTTGCGGCGACTAACCTGTGTGCAAAATTTCAGGACGATCGGACAATTCCTTCGAGAGTTATCGTACGACAAAAAAAAGTGCACGTACGTACGTACGTACGTACGTACGTACATACATACAGACATTTTCGGATTTCCATGTTTTTCGACCCGTAGATTACGAAAATCGAGGTCCCGAAGTCCGATTCGGTGGGTCGATTTTTACCCCGTTACAAAGCTTTCTCTTTGAGAAAGCAAAACTAGATGTTGTGAGAAATTCGTCAACCCTTTTCAAAATAACATATTAGATTTGAATAATATGATCTTACATATATTTGATTTCGTATTTGTGAATATGCGTATATCATATCCATAAATACTTATTTATGAATTATATTACTATACTTGATACTTGATATTACTTTGTATGAAATTAATCAGTTTGAAATCCGTAACAGAGAAACATGAAGCAGAAAGAAGGCTTCTTATTCTGTAGTTATTATCTTAGATGCATTGAAATAGAATAAGATTAAGGAGACATCTTGCAATTTTTACCCACTCGAGAAAATTTAGTCGCTTAAGCATTTATTCAACAACGAACCACAGAATACGGAACATACTAGTCGGCAACATGGACCTTTTTCAAAGGTAAATTTTCAATCATGAAAAAAAAATCTGCTTATGGTGTGTTTCATCTTATTTGAACCATTTATATAATTTTTGTTCTATACATCTGAAAATATATATGAGTTATTACTTGGCGTGAATTTGTGATCTAGTTAGATACTCGGCATGTAATGCCTTTTCGTATCACCGTTGATAAAATCATCTGAAATGTATAACTGGATTCGATATTGCTTTATATGCAATTTATTATACTAAATACAACTAAAACAAAACGATATTGCTTTGACAATATATTCCAGATGGAAGAGTAGTGAACCTTGTTAAGGACAGGTATAACTATTCGGGTGTTCGAGTTCCACCAGGAGGCAGTGCTGTTGCAGTTGTGAAGTATAATGAAGGCACGTGGTCTGAGGTAGGAAATTTAAATTCATGGATGAAAAAGAAAAAAACAATTTGTAAAGTTTTATATCAATGAATAGTTTGCACTTCAGACATTTAGGACTTTGTTGAAAGTGAATTGGAATACTTGACTATTATATATCTTTACTTTGGACTTTGGTCCACTATTTTGGACTTGTGTTTATGTGAGGTTAGAATACTTTGTTTTATTATACTTTACGGAGGTACCGAAAAGATCCACCAGAGAGGGACTACTTTGCTCGGACATCCGAACAGTTTAGAAGTAAAGATTGGTTTTATGGGAGGTATATATTGGATACCAGAGCTATCTTCATTGGGGCATGTTAACATGTTGATTCTCCGGCAGTCTAAAGTCCAACTTTACTTTCTGCCAGTGTTAGGCTTATTGGCAAACTGATTCTGCGTACGACTTGGGTCCGTCTTAATCTAATAGTTTACCGGCCATATTACTTCTGGGTCACGGAATACTATACAAAAAAGTGTGCTCCAATATGGAATGACGAAATTGGAGACTAGGATTGACCGCGAAGGCGCCAGAAGGCGCAAGTTGGTCTTATGTCTAAGTTCCCTTATATAGACGGTAGAACGCTGACTCTCTTGCGAGAGAGCGCTATACCTTATACACGCGACTCAACGCCTCTCCATCTACAGGCGAGCCATCGTACTTGGCCGGTTACTCGAGAATATGTTCATACTCTCATATAAAAAGCTAATTGGTAATTGAATCAAATCCTACAGGAATTGCACTATTGAGAGAAGAATGTTTCTATGATCATTTAACTATATATAAACACAAAATAAAATGTTTGAAAAACTGAAAAATTCACATATACTTGACAATGACTCTCTTTTATCACTTGACTCTGTTAAATGCAACCAGGGTTGACGTTCACTTTTATACACCATCGAGTTCTATCATTTTTATACTTCTATCGAGTTACAGATATACTCTTTTTTCATCCAAATTTTCACAAACTTATGGTAAAATTTGAAAATTTTCTATGTACAATTAAGTCAGAGTATGTACATTCAAAAGCTTTAAATTTTCAAACGACATTTAACTTTAATTAGTACACAGTCTCATATTTACAAATACTTGACAATTACTCTCTTTTATCACTTGACTCTGTTAAATGTAACCAGGGTTAACCTTCACTTTTATGCACTATCAAGTTCTATCACTTTTATACTTCTATCGAGTTACAGATATACTCTTTTTTCATCCAAATTTTCACAAACTTGATTCATCATTCACTGTACAGATTGGAAAAAATTTTGAACTATGTTCCTCATGACAGCCCGTAACCCCTTAGCACATCACATTGGATAATAAGATTGTGTTAATGAATAAAATCACTTATTAATTCAAGTAAAAATACTTGAAAAGTTATTTTCGTAAGAACCTTTTCATACCGGTATACTGTCTATTCTTTCTAAATTGGTATTGCACTGATTGTGTAATCTAAGAAAGATAATCACATTGAGAGTTCTTCGTTTTTTTGTAATCAGCTAAAATTTGGAGCTGTCTCTTGCACCAGCAGCGTGTGACAAACATTACAAAGTCTTGATGGCCTTTGCCTTGGTCCAATTTTGCACAATATTATTCAGGCACGACTGACAGAAGATTTGACTGCAATGTCTACAATTTTGCTGTTGGTCGATTCAGCATCTTCATTGTACATGAAAAAATTTGAAACATGTCAGAGGTTGAATTTTGCATAATTTGTAACCTTAAATTACCATTAAATTATGATTTCGTACCATGATTGATGACTGGACTTCGATTTTTGAATGTAGGTTGGCCCAATATTCCAGGTGACTCGTAGTAGATGGGGGAGAGCCTGACCGTGGGGAACATTTTCCAGCTCACGGACACAATCTTTTGTGCAAACGTTATGGGTTGTTCCTCCATGGAGGTTTCGATCTGTCTCATTTCACCTTTATTGAAACTTCCAGGAACAAGTTGGTCATCAAAAGACCTGCATAAGATTGAATGATATCTTTCAATCTCATCAGAGAACCCTCAGCATATTGATCCTAGAACTATTTCATCTTTATTACCTAAAAAATATTTCGTCCATGAACGTTCATCAACTCATTAATTAATTCATTATTAGTATCTACTTGGGCTACGTTAACAATATTAGTCTTGTTGCCCCTACTTTGATAAGTCAGAGTTTCTTCTAGTTCCACACTAATTTTAGTTAGCATTTCAGTAGCAGTTCAGTTGCATCAATATTGCCATTAGTGTTTCCAACTAAAGAGTAATGTGGAAGAAGTATTGTTCGGTAGGAACATCATGAGGATGCTCAGTGGCATCCGCGCCTTTGTATCTGAGCATGAGCAGCCTATCATCGGTACGTATACTTAATCTGAAAGGTATGATAATGATTCCACAGAGATTTGTTCAGGTATCTTCTGTAATGCGCTTTGTAAAACTCAAATTAGTGTAGAACTAGAAGAAACTCTGACTTATTAAAGTAGGGGCAACCAGACTGATATTGTTAACGAAGCCCAAGTAGATACTAATAATGAATTAATTAATGAGTTGATGAACGTTCATGGAATAAAATATTTTTTAGGTTATGAAGAGGAAATAGTTCCAGGATCAATATGCTGAAGGTTCTCTGTTGGTTAAATTGAACGATATCATTCAGACTTATGCAGGTCTTTTGATGACCAACTTGTTCCTGGAAGTTTCAATAAAGGTGAAATGAGATCGAAACCTCCATGGAGGAACAACCCATAACGTTTGCACAACAGATTGTGTCCAATTGTGATTGTGTCCAGTCCAAACAGCTGGAAAATGTTCCCGACGGTCAGGCTTTCCCCCATCTACTACGAGTCACCTGGAATATTGGGCGAACCTACATTCAAAAATCGAAGTCCAGTCATCAATCATGGTAGGAAATCATAATTTAATGGTAATTTAAGGTTACAAATTATGCAAAATTCAACCTCTGACATGTTTCAAATTTTTTCATGTACAATGAAGATGCTGAATCGACCAACAGCAAAATTGTAGACATTGCAGTCAAATCTTCTGTCAGTCGTGCCTGAATAATATTGTGCAAAATTGGACCAAGGCAAAGGCCATCAAGACTTTGTAATGTTTGTCACACGCTGCTGGTGCAAGAGACAGCTCCAAATTTTAGCTGATTACAAAAAAACGAAGAACTCTCAATGTGATTATCTTTCTTAGATTACACAATCAGTGCAATACCAATTTAGAAAGAATAGACAGTATACCGGTATGAAAAGGTTCTTACAAAAATGACTTTTCAAGTATTTTTCATTAGTGATTTTATTCGTTAACTAGATCTTATTATCCAATGTGATGTGCTAAGGGGTTACAGGCTGCTATGGGGAACATAGTTCAAAAATTCTTCCAACCTGTACAGATTTGTAAAAATTTGGATGAAAAAAGAGTATATCTGTAACTCTATAGAAGTATAAAAAAAGAAGAACTTGATAGTGTATAAAAGTAAACGTTTACCCTGGTTACATTTAACAGAGTCAAGTGCTAAAAGAGGTTAATTGTCAAGCATTTGTAAATATGAGACTGTACTAAATTAAGTTAAATGGCGTTTGAAAAATTAAAGCTTTTGAATGTACATACTCTGATTTAATTGAATTACAAACACTCATTTAAATAAGAAAATTAGATTTATTTTTGATATTGTTACACTTCCTAATTTTATTGTTCTCTGTTAGTCAGTCGTGCCTGAATAATATTGTGAAAAGTGGACCAAAGCGAAAGCCATCCAGACTTTGTAATGTTTGTCACACGCTGCTGGTGCAAGAGACAGCTCCATATTTTAGCTGATTACAAAAAAACGAAGAACTCTCAATGTGATTATCTTTCTTAGATTACACAATCAGTGCAATACTAATTTAGAAAAAATAGACAGTATACCGGTAACCAATTAGATTTATATATGAGAGTATGAACTTATTTTCGAGTAACCGGCCAAGTACCATGGCTCGCCTGTAGATGGCGAGGCGTTGAGTCGCGCGTGTATAAGGTATAGCGCGGCGCTCTCTCGCAAGAGAGTCGACGTTCTACCGTCTATATCAGGGAGCTTGGACATTAGACTACCTCGCGCCTTCGCGGTCAATCCCAGTCTCCAATTTGGTCATTCCATATTGGAGTAGACTTTTTTGAATAATATTTCGTGACCCAGAAGTAATATGGCCGATAAAATATTAGATTAAGACGGACCCAAGTCGTACGTCAGAATCAGTTTGCCAATAAGCCTAACTCGGGCAGAAAGTAAAGTTGGATCTATGAAACATATTGTTACAATTGTCAAGCCATGCGTTCGCTTCATAACCCTGATATCTTCACAGGTTCAAAGTTCTAATAAAATGAACAGCTTTCTGCATTTCTGTATTTAAACATGCCCCGATGTAGATTACTCTGGTATCCATCTAATACATACCTCCCCTAAAACCATTCTTTACTCGTGAACTCGTTGTACGTTTCTTTAAACGTTCGATACTCTTCCATCAGAAATATATTATTAAAGTTGTATTTAGTATTCTAGAAGACAAACCAAGAAGAAAAGTAAGTATACATTTATTTCGATTTGAGGCTCATGTCTCTTACAATCACGTTATAAACAAATGGAATCCAGTGATATCAGGGAAGTCGATTCACTTTGGGTGCAATTTGTTTAAATAATTATTGTATAAACATTGGATTTTGCAAAAAGAGAAAATAGAGGTATTTTTTTCAAAAAGGCACGCAATCCCGCAATCAGTTTTCATCCCGCGGTGATAGCATGAGCATTGGCCGAAGCTACTTTTTCTCGGTTTTACTTAATTCCAATTGTTTATAACGCGATTGCCAGAAAAATAAACCTCAAATCAAAAAAATGTATTCCACGTTTTTTTCTTGGTTTTTCATGTAGAATCGATTGACACCATTACTTTCTCGAATTCACGAATTTGGGTGCAATTTGTTTAAATAATTATTGTTTAAACAATTGGAAATGGAAAAAGAAAAGACACGGGTAATTTTTTTTTTCAAAAAAGCACGTGATCTGATAATTAGTTTTATGATATCTCCGCTGGCCTGGCCATGGGCCTTAATGGGTTAATATGGTCAAAAAATGATGCCAGTGCATCAGATAGCATAAGCAATTTTATTTTTCATAGTAAAAATTCACCTTTGAAAAAGATATACTTAACGACAAGTATATTCCTTATCCTGTGGTTCGTTGTTGGATAAATTTTCAATCGACTAAATGTTTTTAGGTAGAATTAATTATATTTTTTCTGTAAATATATAAATGCTTAAGCGACTAAATTTCTTTGATTGGGTAAAAATTGAAAGATGTCTTTTAGTTCTTTTTCTATTTAAATACATTTATAATAATAATTACAGAATATGAAGCCTTCTTTCTGCTTCATGTTTCTTTGCTACGGATTTCAAACTGATTTATCCAGGGGCGCGCTAGCGCCCCCTCCTGGCGAGTAACGGCAGCTGGGGGCAGCGCAACCCTATTATACATTAAGTTTGGATCACGGATTTTTCAATTTTATAAAATAACACAGATACGCATCAGTTATGGATGTTATCTGGTAGAATATGATTTTTTATTTATTTTTCCCTAGTATCCAGCCCTATTCACCTCCTATAGCAGATACTTTTAATGTAATGAGTCTTGTCTGCTAGGTTAGAATGGCTAGAATGGAGCAAAAAAGATTATTTTTCAGTTCATAAGCCACCTCGACGGCGACGAACGATTTCGAGATATCTCGATTCTCGCATATATATAGGTATAGGCTACTGAGCTGCCGTAGAGACTCATCATGGCGTCTGCTATATATGTAGTATAAGCTGGTATAAGCATGGAGTGAAACGCGAACACATGCAACTCGGACGCGTTTATATATTATATATATTTTATATAAAAACGCGAGATCGCAAGTAGCGGACATAACCCGGGTCGTCTAGTGCTGCAAATGTGCCAGACGTCGACCGAGCTGTGTCTTTGATTTTCTATTGATTGGAATAGGCTAACCTCCAATCTGTATTAGGTAAGAATATTATTCAATAATTCGAAGTGAAAAATTAAGAATTACGCCGCAATCACGCGCACATATGTATAAAGTTTTTCTCAATATATGTGCACATGACTTAGCATCGTTCCCTTCATTAATTATATATTAATTAACAATCTCGTAGTAATAAGAAAAATTGGTTCTTTGCCCCACACAGCTACCATCTGTATACTTAGACTGTACGTGAGTGACAAGTACCTAATATTCTGCTGAGTTTTGATGCTGAAAGATGATTACGCCGGTCCATTTTGCAGGCAGAAGCTAACGTATATGAAAACTTCAAGCTCTCATAACCACCAACAAAGCACCTTTGTAAATTGATCATTTTAATGGAGAACAAAGCCTTAGTAAACTTTCAATCAGCAAACAACTAGCTGCCTGCAGGAAAAATATAGAGTTGGTAGAAGAAGAGCGTGATCCCCGATCAGCTTTTGTTAATTATTGTGTCTCAGTCGATGAATTTTGGTTGTAAGAAGAAAAATACGTGAGTGACCTAAGAATGTTCGAGGATATATTGCTAATGGCTAATATTCTTCCTGCCGTCATGGATATCAAAGAAGATCTGATCTGCATTGCTCATATCTCGATGATGGTCTCTACTATTGAGCAAGGCACAAAAGTCCACAATATGGAATATGGAAACACAGCCATGACAAGAGATGTAAGAAAAATTCCAGACAATCTCGCATCCATACCTCCTCTATCTCATAAGTGTTGTTTAGCCAAACCTGATGGGGTTGAACACTGGCCACATGGTGTTAACACGGAGTTTGAAATGATTGCTGACAGCGGTGCTACCGTTTTCCTCCTGGATGTACTTGACAAAGATGAGACATGTGTCGTAAAGTTAACCCATGATATGAAGGGTTTGGCTCTGGAACTTCTAGAGAGATGCGCCAAGATCACTCCACCAATCGATGAAGGCATTGATATTGATAATGCAAAGAATAATAAACAAAGATTGATGATGCAAAGAATAATATTGGAGAGGAGCGACCACCTCCCATAGGTGAAGAAAATTTACCGAATGTTAATATGGGCTGTATCAGTTATGTATGTTCACCATTGGAATTCTGGATACGCAAGCAGACCCAGTTCCCAATTTTGGATGATATTACTTTGAGAATGATTGACGCAGAGCTGTTTAAAGAAGTTGGCGATATTAAAGAAGGTGAACTCTTGGCAGCCAAATTCGATGAAGATCAACTGTGGTATAGCTAGTTTATTGCCATTGATATTTCCAACTGGATGCTCAGTGGCATCAGTGCCTTTGTATCTGATCCAGAGCAGCCTATCATTGGAACAGATACTCAATCTGAAAGGTATGATAACGATTCCACAGAGATTTCCTCAGATATCTCTAATGCGCTTTGTGAAACTCAAATTAATGTAGAACAAGAAACAACTGACTGAACAAAGTAGGGGCAACGAGACTGATATTGTTAACGAAGCCCAAGTAGATACTAATGAATTAATCAATGATTTGACAAACGTTCATGGAATGAAATATTTTTTAGGTAATAAGGAGGAAATAGTTCCAGGATAAATATGTTGAGGGTTCGCTGTTGGTGAAATTGAAAGATATCATTCAGTCAGTACATGGAGGAACAACCTATAACATTTGCACAACAGATTGTGTCCATGAGCTGGAAAATGTTCCCCACGGTCAGGCTCTCCCCCATCTACTACAAGTCACCTGGAATATTGGGCCAACCTACATTCAAAAATCGGAGTCCATTCATCAATCATGGTAGAAAATCATAATTTAATAATAATTTAAGGTTACTTATGCATAATTCAACTTCTGACACGTTTCAAATTTTTTTAGAGGAACAGTTGCACAACAAGCAGTTTAACATACATGTGTATGTTTCATGACCAACAGCAAAATTGTCGACATTGCAGTCAAATCTTCTGTCAGTCGTGCCTGAATAATATTGGGACAAGTGTACCAAAGCAAAGGCCATCAAGAGTTTGTAATGTTTGTCACACGCTGCTGGTGCAAGAGACAGCTCCATATTTCAGCTGAGACCCTTCTTCAATTACAAAAAAACAAAGAACTCTCAATGTGATTATTTTTCTTAGATTATAGAATCAGTGCAATATCAATTCAGAAAGAATAGACAGTATACCGGTATGAAAGGGTTCTTACAAAAATAACTTTTCAAGTATTTTTCACTTGAATTAATAAGTGATTTTATTCATTAACTAAATCTTATTATCCAATGTGATGTGCTAAGGGGTTACAGGCTGCTATGAGGAACATAGTTCAAAAGTTTTTCCAACTTGTACAGTGAATGTTGTATCAAGTTTGTGAAAATTTGGATGAAAAAAGAGTATATCTGTAACTCGATAGAAGTATAAAAGTGATAGAACTCGATAGTGTATAAAAGTGAACGTTAACCCTGGTTACATTTAACAGACTCAAGTGATGAAAGAGAGTAATTGTCAAGTATTTGTAAATATGAGACTGTACTAATTAAAGTTAAATGTCGTTTGAAAAATTAAAGCTTTTGAATGTACATACTCTGATTTAATTGTACATAGAAAATTTTCAAATTTTACATTACAGTGTTAAATGTCATTTGAAAAATTAAAGCTTTTGAATGTACATTCTCTGATTTAATTGTACATAGAAAATTTTCAAATTTTACCATAAGTTTGTGGAAATTTGGATGAAAAAAGAGTATATCTGTAACTCGATAGAAGTATAAAAGTGAACGTTAACCCTGGTTACATTTAACAGAGTCAAGTGATAAAAGAGAGTAATTGTCAAGTACTTGTAAATTTATCAGTTTTTTAAACATTTTATTTTGTGTTTATATATAATTAAATGATCTTAGAAACATTCTTCTCTCAATAGTGCAATTACTGTAAGATTTGATTCTATTACTAATTAGCTTTATATATGAGAGTATGAACTCATTTTCGAGTAACCGGCCAAGTACCGTGGCTCGCCTGTAGATGGCGAGGCGTTGAGTCGCGCGTGTATAAGGTATAGCGCGGCGCTCTCTCGCAAGAGAGTCGGCGTTCTACCGTCTATATAAGGGAGCTTGGACATTGGATCAACTCGGGCCTTCGTGGTCAATCCCAGTCTCCAATTTGGTCATTCCATGTTGGAGTACACTATTTTGAATAATATTTCGTGACACAGATGTATTATGGCCGGTAAACTATATAATTAAGACGGACCCAAGTCATACGTCAGAATCAGTTTGCCAATAAGCCTATCACGCGTGCCCGCGGGCAGAAAGTAAAGTTGGCTCTACGAAACATATTGTTACCATTTTCAAGCCATGCGTTCGCTTCATAACCTTGATATTTTCACAGGTTCGAAGTTTCAATAAAATGAACAGCTTTCTACATTTCTGTATTTAAACATGCCCCGATGTAGGTAGCTCTGGTATCCATCTAATATATACCTCCCCTAAAACCATTCTTTATACGTGAACTCGTTGTACGTTTCTTTAAAGGTTCGCTACTCTTCCATCAGAAATATATTATCAAAGCAATATTGTTTTGTTTCAGTTGTATTTAGTATTCTAAAAAAAAAACCAAGAAGAAAAGTAAGAATACATTTTTTTCGATTCGAGGCTCATGTCTCTTACAATCACGTTATAAACAAATGGAATCCAGTGATATCAGGGAAGTCGATTCACTTTGGGTGCAAGTTGTTTAAATAATTATTGTATAAACATTGGATTTTGAAAAAAGAGAAAATAGGGGTATTTTTTTCAAAAAAGCACGCAATCCCGCAATCAGTTTTCATCCCATGGTGATAGCGTAAGCATTGGCAGAAGCCACTTTTTCTCGGTTTCACTGAATTCCAATTGTTTATAACGCGATTGCCAGAAAAAATAAGCCTCAAATCAAAAAAATGTTTTTCACGTTTTTTTCTTGGTTTTTCATCTAGAATCGATTGACACCATTGCTTTCTCGAATTTACGAATTTGGGTGCAATTTGTTTAAATAATTATTGTTTAAACAATTGGAAATGGAAAAAGAAAAAACACGGGTATTTTTTTTTCAAAAAAGCACGTGATCCAATAATTAGTTTCATGATATCTCCGCTGGTTTGGACATGGGCCTTAATGGGTTAATATGGTCAAAAAATTATGCCAGTGCATCAGATAGCATAAGCAATTTTATTTTTCATAGTAAAAATTCACCTTCGAAAAAGATATACTTAACGACAAGTATATTCCTTATCCTGTGGTTCGTTGTTGGATAAATTTTCAATCAACTAAATGTTTTTAGGTAGAATTAATTATATTTCTTTGTAAATATAAAAATGCTTAAGCGACTAAATTTTTTTGAGAAGGTAAAAATTGCAAGATGTCTTTTAGTTATTTTTCTATTTAAATACATTTGAAATAATAATTAAAGAATATGAAGCCTTCTTTCTGCTTCATGTTTCTTTGCTACGGATTTCAAACTGATTTATTTTTTTTTTTTAATATACAGTAATATCAAACATTATCCAACTAGTATGGTTATCCAACAATAGAATGAATATTTTTCAAATTACACTTAATTATTGTAGTTATACTAATGTTAAGATGGAAAATAACTCAAATCACAAATTTATGTCAAGTACTAATATAATTTTGAAGAGTTTAAGCTCAAAAATTATATAAATGGTGGAAATAAAATAAAATACACCATTTGCATTTTTATTTCTCATAGAAAAATATTTACCTTTGAAAAAGGTATACGTTGACGACAAGTAGGTTTCGTATCCCATAGTTCGTTGTTGAATAAATTCTTATGCGAATAAATTTTTTTATAGAAAAAGAAATATGAAAATGTCTGTTTGATCTTAGTCTATTCAAGTGTATGTAAGAAAATAATATGATTCGAATCGAATATATCATTTGAAAATATCACTTCAATAGACATTTTTACCAATACACTATCGTTATATATTCCAGTTCATTTTGTCAATTATGACCAAAGAAAGTAATGAAATCTAGAATCTGATGCCAAGTATTCAACTGGTGTGATTATCCTACCACCAAACAAATATTTTTGCAAATTACACTCACAATCAATTATATGTCAAGTAAAATCTATCAAATCTTGCTACATTTTGATCCTTGAATAAATTATATTGCGGTAAAATACTTCAGTAAGTCGAATTCTCTGTTACGGATTTCGAACTAATAACCTTGAATATCAATTTGCTAATGTTAAGATAAGAAAGTACTAAAATCTCGAGCAATTTTTCTTCGTCATAGTAAAAAATGAACCTTCTAAAAGGTATACGTGGACGACAAGTATGTTCCGTATCCCTATAGTGCGTTGTTGAATAAATTCTTATGCTACGTAAATAGAAAATGACTTTGAAAATGACTGTTTAATCTCACTCCATCCAAATGCATGTAAAATAATAATATGATTCAAATCATATATGTGAAGACATACACAAATTCATTATTTACGAAGCACAAGAATAATCTTAGATTATCGGAGAACTCTTAAACTTGAATAATAATCAAAAATTATCAAATTAAGTATTATAAAACCTTTCTGGAGAAAAGTATAAGTTTCTGACGAGTAACGATAGGTTAACGGTACATACATTTGTCAATTATCGTTGATATATTTAAATTTCGGTACTGGTTTTTTAATCAAATTTTCAATCGAATTTACGAAGCACATTTTTTCATACATACTATTCTATATTTAAAGACATACATTAATTCATCGTAAACCAGAACTACCCAAATCTAAGCATATGAAAGTGAAGAAATCAATTCATATATTTGTCCTGGCAAGTTCAAATAAATTTCACCCTTCTTGCTTATCACAATTACTTCTATAAATTCACGTATCATAAGAAGATGTGTTTTGTAAATCATCTTAGATTATCGGGGGACTCTTGAACTTGAATAATTATCAAATTCAGTATTATAAAACCTTTCTGAAGAAAAGTATAAATTTCTGACGAGTAACGTAACAGTACATGCATTTGTTAATTATTTGTTTATTTTTTTACGTTTTGGTACTGGTTTTTTGATCAAATTTTCAGTAGAATTTGGGTTTTGTTGAAGATGTGTTTTGTAAATCATCTTAGATTATCGGGGGACTCTTAAACTTGAATAATTATCAAATTCAGTATTATAAAACCTTTCTGAAGAAAAGTATAAATTTCTGACGAGTAACGATAAGTTAACAGTACATACATTTGTTAATTATATTTTAATTTTTATTATATACTTACTATTCTATATTTAAAGACATACATGAATTCATTATATACCAGATCTACCGAAATCTGAGCATATGAAAGTAGAAAAATCCATTCATATTTGTCCTGGCAAGTTCACATTGATTCTCTTTATTCTATTGAAATATACAGTTATTTTCTACATTTTATTCTTTATGTCAAGACATAAATAAATTCATTATATACCAGAACTACCCAAATCTGAGCATATGAAAATAAAGAAATGAATTCATATATTGGTCCTGGCAAGTTCAAATATTTTCACCCTTTTTGTTTCTCACAATTACTTCTATAAGTTCACGAATCATGAGATGTGCTTTGTTTTTTATTCTTAATATTTAGGCGTTCATTCATTCTTCATTGTTCTTATGTCAAACTGTATTTTTTAATATACATAAATTCATTCATTATATACCAGAACTAACTAAATCTGAGCATATGAAAGTAGAAAAATCAATTTATATTTGTCCTGGCAAGTTCACATTGATTCTCTTTAAATATACAGGTTTTGTTTTGGTTTTCAAATTTTCCTCTTCGTTCAGCTGATAAACTCCTCTCAGATGCTAATTCAACAGTCAGCCTGCGATCCTTTGGAACCCCATCTGGTAATCTATCTTTCTTCTTTTTTGCAGCTGCTCTTTGCAGCTAAATCCATGATTTAATGAGCCACATTCTGTCGCCCAAGTCCTGTAAAGCTCTGTGAAGCCCACCGTCCGCGAGATTCTTCTCATCTCACCATGTGTCTCTCGATGTTCAACTTTTTCGAACATCGAGAGGAATCGCGACCCCGGGTGTTTCCGTGTTTTAATTACCTATTCAAACTCAAGATCCCAAAATGGTATATGTACTAGTTATATTTATTGTAGCTGATTTTCATCTCAAAACATTGGTAAATTAAGATTGAAAAAGGAAATTGCTGTTACGATTATAACAGCAATTAAAATATCTAGATCCTAAAATATCTACATTCGTATCTTATCATCACAAATAATTTGAATCAATATCCAGTATGAAACACAAGTATTGGAAAACACGTTATTCACAGTGATGGGTACTAACTCAACATTTCTAAATGGAATAAACTTTGTCTCACTCATTCTAATCGAATTTTCCATGATAATTGGGTCAATTGAGATTGATGAACTGGATCACTGTTTCGTCTCCTCCTCGAAAATTACTATGAATATATTTGAGAACACATTGTTCGTAATGATTGAAATTGTATAAAAATCATTTCTGATTACAGTCTTGAAGCATTGGAAAATGGTTCATTTTGTTTCCATTTCTTGTATTCTATTCCTCACTCGCCGGCAGTTTGAATAGGTAATTAAAACACGGAAACACCCGGGGTCGCGATTCCTCTCGATGTTCGAAAAAGTTGAACATCGAGAGACACATGGTGAGATGAGAAGAATCTCGCGGACGGTGGGCTTCACAGAGCTTTACAGGACTTGGGCGACAGAATGTGGCTCATTAAATCATGGATTTAGCTGCAAAGAGCAGCTGCAAAAAGAAGAAAGATAGATTACCAGATGGGGTTCCAAAGGATCGCAGGCTGACTGTTGAATTAGCATCTGAGAGGAGTTTATCAGCTGAACGAAGAGGAAAATTTGAAAACCAAAACAAAACCTGTATATTTAAAGAGAATCAATGTGAACTTGCCAGGACAAATATAAATTGATTTTTCTACTTTCATATGCTCAGATTTAGTTAGTTCTGGTATATAATGAATGAATTTATGTATATTAAAAAATACAGTTTGACATAAGAACAATGAAGAATGAATGAACGCCTAAATATTAAGAATAAAAAACAAAGCACATCTCATGATTCGTGAACTTATAGAAGTAATCGTGAGAAACAAAAAGGGTGAAAATATTTGAACTTGCCAGGACCAATATATGAATTCATTTCTTTATTTTCATATGCTCAGATTTGGGTAGTTCTGGTATATAATGAATTTATTTATGTCTTGACATAAAGAATAAAATGTAGAAAATAACTGTATATTTCAATAGAATAAAGAGAATCAATGTGAACTTGCCAGGACAAATATGAATGGATTTTTCTACTTTCATATGCTCAGATTTCGGTAGATCTGGTATATAATGAATTCATGTATGTCTTTAAATATAGAATAGTAAGTATATAATAAAAATTAAAATATAATTAACAAATGTATGTACTGTTAACTTATCGTTACTCGTCAGAAATTTATACTTTTCTTCAGAAAGGTTTTATAATACTGAATTTGATAATTATTCAAGTTTAAGAGTCCCCCGATAATCTAAGATGATTTACAAAACACATCTTCAACAAAACCCAAATTCTACTGAAAATTTGATCAAAAAACCAGTACCAAAACGTAAAAAAATAAACAAATAATTAACAAATGCATGTACTGTTACGTTACTCGTCAGAAATTTATACTTTTCTTCAGAAAGGTTTTATAATACTGAATTTGATAATTATTCAAGTTCAAGAGTCCCCCGATAATCTAAGATGATTTACAAAACACATCTTCTTATGATACGTGAATTTATAGAAGTAATTGTGATAAGCAAGAAGGGTGAAATTTATTTGAACTTGCCAGGACAAATATATGAATTGATTTCTTCACTTTCATATGCTTAGATTTGGGTAGTTCTGGTTTACGATGAATTAATGTATGTCTTTAAATATAGAATAGTATGTATGAAAAAATGTGCTTCGTAAATTCGATTGAAAATTTGATTAAAAAACCAGTACCGAAATTTAAATATATCAACGATAATTGACAAATGTATGTACCGTTAACCTATCGTTACTCGTCAGAAACTTATACTTTTCTCCTGAAAGGTTTTATAATACTTAATTTGATAATTTTTGATTATTATTCAAGTTTAAGAGTTCTCCGATAATCTAAGATTATTCTTGTGCTTCGTAAATAATGAATTTGTGTATGTCTTCACATATATGATTTGAATCATATTATTATTTTACATGCATTTGGATGGAGTGAGATTAAACAGTCATTTTCAAAGTCATTTTCTATTTACGTAGCATAAGAATTTATTCAACAACGCACTATAGGGATACGGAACATACTTGTCGTCCACGTATACCTTTTAGAAGGTTCATTTTTTACTATGACGAAGAAAAATTGCTCGAGATTTTAGTACTTTCTTATCTTAACATTAGCAAATTGATATTCAAGGTTATTAGTTCGAAATCCGTAACAGAGAATTCGACTTACTGAAGTATTTTACCGCAATATAATTTATTCAAGGATCAAAATGTAGCAAGATTTGATAGATTTTACTTGACATATAATTGATTGTGAGTGTAATTTGCAAAAATATTTGTTTGGTGGTAGGATAATCACACCAGTTGAATACTTGGCATCAGATTCTAGATTTCATTACTTTCTTTGGTCATAATTGACAAAATGAACTGGAATATATAACGATAGTGTATTGGTAAAAATGTCTATTGAAGTGATATTTTCAAATGATATATTCGATTCGAATCATATTATTTTCTTACATACACTGAAACTGAAACTGAACTGTTCCTGTTTTAGACTAACAAATTGAACTCTGACAAAAAAACGTTACATAGGTTTTTGTCGTGTTTTTACCCGTGGAATCGACATCCGCATTCAGTTTTGCAAAATTAAGAAATTTTGGGTTATTTGTTTAAATAATTTGTTATAAACAATTGTAATCGACAAAAGAAAAAACACGGGTATTTTTTTTTTCGGTTATGCAAAGGATGGCATAGTTCGTTTCTCGATATCTCTGCCAGATTTTGCATGGTATTTGGCGTGGTCAATGCCCTCTTCCCAGAGTACGACTATTTATCCTCATTTTACACTAACAAATTGAACCTTGACAAAAAAACGTTACATAGGTTTTTGTCGTTATTTTGCCCGTAGAATCGAAATCCGCGTTCAGTTTTGCAAAATTACGACATTTTGGGTTATTTGTTTAAATAATTTGTTATAAACAATTGTAATCGACAAAAGAAAAAACACGGGTATTTTTTTTTTTGGTTATGCAAAGGATGGCATAGTTCGTTTCTCGATATCTCTGCCAGGTTTGGCCTGGTTTTTAATGGGTTAACAGCGAGCGAGATACATACATACCCATATAAATATATATCTGTAACCATATCCCCCCCGCTCAACTGCGAGTCCGCGCCGACCACGAGGCGAGCATACATGCGCGTCGTCCCAAAAACATCGACCGCCGAAGCGAAGCGGTGCGCATACGCCCCAGCCTAAATACATCGAGCGAACTAGCGAGCGAGCAGACCTTATGCGAACAGACCATATGTGACCATATATTCTGACGAGTGACCTACATATGGGAATATAGGTCAGCTAATACTCAAGCGAGGGCAGGCATGAACTCATGCAGTTTCGAAGTGAATTTAAACACCCCTTCGGAATATAATAATTTTCTTTTTCGTCATTTACAATAAAATAAGCTTTATTAAAAATAATTGAATTTTTCTTCCCTGGAAAAATTTCTTTTTTTTTTTTGAAAATTAGTTTTTTTCACAATTTCAAAAATTTTCTTTTCTAGCGAAATAAACATTTCAAAAACCAAATTTTCTTTTCTGTTTATACCAAAATTGAAAGCTTTTCAAATGAGATAAAATTTTCTCAGAAACGACTGTTTCCCCGAGGATAAAATTTTTCTTTTCTTCAAAATAAAATCAGTATTGTTCCCAACGGAACGAAAACTGCTTTACAATAAAATTATCATTTTCTTTTCTCCTTCCGAGACTTTTCCTGACGAAATAAAATGTTTTTTTTGAAAATTGTTTCTTTTTAGCAAATTTAAAACTTCCTTAACGAAAAATTTTGTTTTGTTTTAAAGATTGATCCTGTATTCCGAAAATTGAAACTTTCATAGGGAAATAAGACTTTTTGAAAATAGATTCTTTTTTTTCTACTGGATTAAGGGCCTGCGTTTCGAATGAAATACAGTTTTCCAGGATCGTTTTTCTCTCCAAAATAAAATTTTGATGAACGAAATTCTCATTTTTCAAAAT